>QNGE01001821.1:87813-141632 GCA_008508345.1 Paragonimus westermani | reverse complement strand
GGAATTTAGATGAAGAAACACTTTGTTATCCTCATACAAATAACTTTCCAACCCTTTAGCAGACAATATAAATCCCTTATGCTACTCATTAAAAAGTAGTGCCAATTTTCCAAGACCCCACACCGGTGAAGGAATACACGAGGTTTCAAGCTGTAATTCTTAAATGTATGAAGGTTGATTGGCCGTTATTGGGTTGAACACCGAGCTATTTGCAGAGGTGATAACAGATAGTTGTGAGTTCAAATCCATTAACTGGCGGCTGACGTGTGACGTAGGTCACTTTAAATAGCCACTGACGTTTGCCTGGTGTAATCAAATGGCATGGGAAAATGTGTGTAACATGTTACACAACATTCCATCAGGTCAGTGAGTCAATATGTCTATGCACTGCGTCAAAACTTTATCGTTAGCCTGTATGGATCCAAGTCAAAACAACTTAAAATTCTCGACTCACGCACAACGAAAAGTAGCGCCTGATAATAAGTCAAAATTCAGTTGAAAAACATATCATTCTAGGCCAGACAAGCGTGACGATCTTCGACTTTACGAAAATTGAGAGTATATTATTTGGAGGACACGAGGTCGTCTAAACGTTTGCTGATTAGACAATATTCGTTACCACTTTCGTTTGTCTCGACATTAATTTGAGGTGTCACAAGAAGATTCTCGGAGTTTCAACGGCGAATAGGGTCGTAAGACCAACTAGCATGTGAGCAAGCTGACAGACACAGGGATTGGTTGGCTCTTACAACACTGATCCACCGGGTACAGAAAGTAAGCAAAGCCAGCTCGTCTGTACCGATTCGCCAGACTGACAGGGGTGTGGCTAACACGTGAGCGGTGAGCATTGAACGTGCGAGTGTGCTCCTACTGCGTGGAGTGCACACAGAGAATTCTAACTAACCGGTCGTCTGTTTGTTGTTACATGAGCGATTCCCTCTTATTGGAATGGGGCTTGCAGGTCGTCACCGACGTGTGGACAGTCCGATAAGTCAACCAAGCTTTGTCTCAGGCAATGAAGTGGCAGCCATCCGAGTAAGTCTGGTAGTTGAAGGCAGGCTGAAAGGCCCAGTGTGGCCTATTGGTCACTTTCTCAGCAGCCTGGGCAAAGAGTGTTCGGTTCAGATGGCGAGCAGCTGCAGATTCGCTCTGATTGCAGGCGACCAGCATGTGATTCAGGCAAGGCACATCGCCACAGATGAGTGGTGTAGGGTTCTGCCGGATATTGCAGCGACAGACCAGCCGCAATCAACGACTTTCTCGTACCTTGGTTGATCGGGGTGCGGGTGCGCACTGAGAGTGGTTGGTTGTATATGAAGATGTGTTAATCGATGACTTCCAATAAACGGGCTAAACAATTCACAACACTAATCGACCGTTGGATTCACATCGTCTACTGGTTTCTATTTCACCATTCTTTTCTCAGAGAAATCCGCTGAACAATCGAGCTAAACACTGGGTGGAGTTAGTTTCAGTTTTTCTTACATTATTCTCTCCTTACTACACAGGTTTTTTGAACAAAGCCGCCTGTCTCATACGTGTACAGGTTATCACTACCCCAATCGACTTCAAACCCCGTCCAAGAAACGCACATTTCTTTCAATTCTCTCCTGTGCGAACATGTAAGCTGAAGCTCATATTGCGGTCAACCCAACGTGTTACGCTCTTAATCACTGACGTTAAACAAAGGAACTCGCTGCTGTTAGTTCTGTCCGTATCGATCACCCATGCGATTACTGATGAATGTCAGTTAGTCATCAAGTCATCATTTCTCATCCGCCCTTACGCGTAACCTTCATTCGTTTGTTCCATACTCCACCAAGTGTGGACGAACTCTGTGTTGGTATATGAGAAGAGGTTAAACGGCCCAGTTCAGAACCAACTCACAGTGACATCGTTAAACTTTTCGTCAAGTCTAGCCAATAATACCTCTTATGCCACCCACTCTTTCCACAAAGATAGGAACTTTCGGGTCTTTACATACTCCATCTTCAGCGACTGAAAGACAGTTAACTAAATGTAATCCAGTCTTAAGATATTTGTAATTATCATGAATTTTTTGGAAAAGTTAGCCAACTAGAAGCCTGTTAGTTCACTTCCGTTCATATGATTTAGGTATTTTGTGTCCGTCAAACTTTTGATCAACAGAGCTTAATGTAACAGTTTGCCATAGTCAACATATTAGTAGTGGCATTTGCTGAAGAACTGAACTAACCACCATTCACGCTTTTACCACACTGGTCTCCTATTGATCTGCATTAAATACGTTTTGGTGAATAGATTAGACGATTACCACATGCACAGGATGTCGCTGTCCCAGATGGCAATGAGTCTGGTCACTTTTGCCGTGCCATAAAAACCCATCGTGGTATGAACACCACATCGATGGATAAACAATACTCAAATGCAAAATGGAAGACAAGATGACTTGGTCAATCATCCTGCTTACTGAGTATTGTAAATGGAACCACAGAACGTTTTTTAACTTTTGAGACGGTAGTCTTGTTACCATGCTTCTGACCTCTTCAGCTGGCTCATTAACGCATATCAGCCACATTCACACTGAGCCAGTGTACCAAAAGGATCATGCGCAGGTGACTTAGGCTGCTTTTTCATTGATGCTTACTGATCTGTCCTGTGATGGTGTATATCGGTGGACGGGTACTTCAGCTTGATTATTTGTTCTGGTGCCCACTGTGGAAGTAATTCTGTAGATGTGCCTACTCGTTTTACATCTAATAATGGGTTGGTAATAGGATGTGCGAATTGTCAACAATTTAACATATGTTTCACCAGTCGATCAGGTCACACTTCAGAGTGGTTGAGAGACTTTCTTTCATACCACTGTCATCAACGCTCAAATCATATGCACCAGTGCGATTGAGAACCACAGCCAGTTTATTCCAATCTTGTCCGATAGTCTAGCATATACTGTGAACATCATAGTATTGGACGAGTCTGTTTTTTCTTGATAGGCAAAGAGAAATCTCCGTGTGGTGACAGACGCGTGAAAACTTCACTGTCAAGGATTTTTTGCTTTTTGTATTACACAACATCGCACGTTAGATATCATTTTTTCTGAAGGGAGATGTCGTTTGACCTATATTCTCAAATTTAGACGCATGCAATGTTGGCTAGTAATAGAACAAGTGTATTCTCAACAATCTAAGGCAATCATCAATGACTAATTTGTCCAATTTCATATAAATGAAGATAATGCAAACATCCAGCGTCCGGTACTAAGAATTGTTGGATAACCGCTTGGGGCTTATGGTTCTCTTGGGGGTTACTTTATTTGTTGTGATATCGGTCATTTCTTTTAATCCGGCAAAATTCCTCTCTTCGCCGCGGCGGTGATGAGTCGTCTGTGCCCGATTGCTTACAGCGCAAGCACCTATGATTCTTCGAGCAATATAATTACATAGTTTGCATCTCCGCGCTACTGGAGGAGCTTGGTTGACTTATCGGACTGTCCACGCGTCGGTGACGACCTCCAAGCCCCATTCCAATAAGAGGGAATCGCTCATGTAACAACAAACAGACGACCGGTTAGTTAGAATTCTCTGTGTGCACTCCACGCAGTAGGAGCACACTCGCACGTTCAATGCTCACCGCTCACGTGTTAGCCACACCCCTGTCAGTCTGGCGAATCGGTACAGACGAGCTGGCTTTGCTTACTTTCTGTACCCGGTGGATCAGTGTTGTAAGAGCCAACCAATCCCTGTGTCTGTCAGCTTGCTCACATGCTAGTTGGTCTTACGACCCTATTCGCCGTTGAAACTCCGAGAATCTTCTTGTGACACCTCAAATTAATGTCGAGACAAACGAAAGTGGTAACGAATATTGTCTAATCAGCAAACGTTTAGACGACCTCGTGTCCTCCAAATAATATACTCTCAATTTTCGTAAAGTCGAAGATCGTCACGCTTGTCTGGCCTAGAATGATATGTTTTTCAACTGAATTTTGACTTATTATCAGGCGCTACTTTTCGTTGTGCGTGAGTCGAGAATTTTAAGTTGTTTTGACTTGGATCCATACAGGCTAACGATAAAGTTTTGACGCAGTGCATAGACATATTGACTCACTGACCTGATGGAATGTTGTGTAACATGTTACACACATTTTCCCATGCCATTTGATTACACCAGGCAAACGTCAGTGGCTATTTAAAGTGACCTACGTCACACGTCAGCCGCCAGTTAATGGATTTGAACTCACAACTATCTGTTATCACCTCTGCAAATAGCTCGGTGTTCAACCCAATAACGGCCAATCAACCTTCCTACATTTAAGAATTACAGCTAGAAACCTCGTGTATTCCTTCACCGGTGTGGGGTCTTGGAAAATTGGCACTACTTTTTAATGAGTAGCATAAGGGATTTATACTGTCTGCTAAAGGGTTGGAAAGTTATTTGTATGAGGATAACAAAGTGTTTCTTCATCTAAATTCCTATGAACTACCAGTTTGAAGACTCGTATTTTACTGCATGTTCGTATGAAGCAACCTGATCAGTCCTTCAACCTTAAACAATCTTCTTCAACCACGGTGTCTATAAGTTCTGACACTCGCTGTCAGATATTCAGTGACCTCAACTGCTGATCTATGATAAAAACAGTGAATTTGTTTGAACCAACCCTCCATAATACAAAATACATAGTGTCACAGACCAACGAGCACTGACATTTTATCCATTTTCTCTTGTACAAATAATTGGTGACATGAATGAGACGGCAATCAGCTGTTGTTGAGTGTGAATGTTCCAAACAACCGAGATATTAAATACAAAGCTGTGGAAAAACACAACAGCGAACTGGTCAGTCAAAAAGCAAGAACGCTTGTTGTTTAACAGCAGTCGCAAATACTGTTGTTCCTCCATAAAAGAGTGTTATTTATCCAACAAACGGAGATTGCTTAGTGTTACTCAGGGCTTTTTTCCCGATTCTTCTCGTTTTGGCAGTTCACTACGCGACCGACGCTACCAATGGTTTACTGACCACTAGCTTTGTTCCGGAAGTGAATGCCGAGGAAACACTTCTATGAAAAAAGACAGATGGTGTTTAGGAACAACACAAGCAGATCTACACAGCACAAGTCGTGTCAGCTCTCAGCCTTAACAAGAACACTGGTAACCGGTAGATGATAACGGTCTACGATGTAGGTGGTAAAGTAACTTCAACCAAAACGGCAGCAACAACGATCGTTGATGTCTTCAGCAAACCGTCCGAATAAGAGCCCTTCTTTCGCCAATGGGTTCATTAGCTCTGGACCCCAATTAGCACACATGAATGTTCGGCAAAAAAATCAGTCATATTAATTGGGCGGAATTCGCACTAGAAAGATCATCCGGTTGCTAAGTCTACACATGTGTGCGTTCATCCCGGTGTCCCCAATTCCGCCGACATTTTCCACAATGGTGTCCTCCAGCAACCCTGTAACTTCGTGTGCTGTTAGTCAACTCGCTTGTCTCTTATGGCTGCCCCAAAAATAGTGCTGAGATCAGCCATTTAGGTCCAAGATGACGTCACCGCCGAGTGACTGTAACTAGTTTACGGTCACCAGCGCCAGTGACCAACGTCCAGTCGGAGAGCTCGGCAACCCAACGCATCTACCTACAGAAATCGAACACTCACGCAAAGTACCTTGAAGGGTGCCAAAATGTCACAGTGTTGACAGTTTGGTATGTTAGCGACTTCGGTTGTCAGTTGGAATGACTGACCCATCGCGTGATGTTGTGATCTAGTGAGCCGAACTTGTCAACCAATACGAGAATTAGTAAACTAAACCATGAGAGTAGTTTACAAATAAGTTCAGGTAGCCCACTCTTAATATGACGAACAGTAACTACGGATGGCCCGCAACTGCCAATGGGGAGGGCCACTGATATGAAAATGTTCGAGGTGAACGTAGACTTGAGGCGAAATGATCCTCCAGTATACCTTATGATTGAAAGCTTTTTAGTGACGATCGGATTTTAAGGTCAGTGAAAAGTTATTTAAAGTTCTGTTGCGTCGGGGGAAGTACAACATACCACAGGAAGAGATGGGAACGTTCGCTGCCTCATAGTTTTAACCTATGAGTGTTAGAGGAAAAAACATTTATTTGAATTCTTTGAGAGTACTAGGTTCCATGTAGTCATTTTCGAGGTTACCATAAGTCGCAAGGGACTTTGTTAACTGAATAACTTGCGGTTTGAAACAAAGTTTTATTGCAACGATATTAGTCAATGATTTTTACACCGTTATCTGAGCAAAAGAAAGGTTTACTTCTTTCCCTTCCACTCTATGCAGAAGATAAGATGAAGGTCATTTTACTAAAGGTCAGTCATTACTGAGTTGCATAACAAGAACAACTATGAAGTGAAATCATGGACAACGTGCTTCTACTGCATGGCTCTCGGTGCTCATCGAAACGGTGGCCTGTTCCTGCATGACAGAACATCCTGGACGCTGAAACTTTGTAAGTCGACGTGTATTCTTTGAAGTCCTGTTTGATTTGCACCGATTTTCCAGTCATGTGTCACCTTTTCCATCCAATCTGTATGGTTTTTTAAACATCGATCAATTTTGTATTTAAAAAAATAGACATCGGCCTTCATTGACTGTTTTACTTTTCACAACTTAAAATAAAATGCAAAATCAACTCTAAAGTTAAACGCACTTCTATGTCTTCAGTGCGGAAAATGAATATGTGTTTCCTGCTTTACGTATCGTATGTTTTTCCGAAAAATGTGAAGACTTTTGATTCGGTGTTGTTTTTCTTATCCATCGAGTGTTATGTGAAATAGGATTGCACATAACGATGTTTGTAGTATGTCAAAAATTTCCACTCTATTCGTAAAGATTTTGTGGTAGAACGAGTGGTTCTATAGCATTTTGAGTGAGTTTCGGGTGGCACTTTCGAACTGACTTATTCTCCGATTCAGTTTGCAATTGTGGGACCTAGTTAATCATAGTTCAATCTTTGGCACTGACATTTCTGAAAAATTTTTACCCTAGTTTTGCGGAGATTCACAAAACGAACATTTTGATAGTTTCGTGTAGTAAAATATGCCCGTGCGAGTGTTAAAACTCACTCGGATCAACACGGAAGCCATTCTGCCAAAGTTCGCTTGAGTAAAAATACAACCCACGAAAGGAGTTCGACTGAGTAAGAGGTATATTCTTTTGACCACACAAATATATTGTACTTATCAGTTATAAATTCACTGTCCGGTTTAACACTGTGTTTTTTGCCAGCTGCTTGAAACGAGGGAAATGAGAAAAATGTTGAACACTGGAAGTGTAAACACAAACTGAATTTGAAAGTGCAATATTTTCCCAGGTTTGTGCATATATGTATATAAGAATGCTTCGAATCGGTTTACAAGGAAGAAGCTGTACTTATTCGACGGTTAGGCATAAAACACACTAGGCTTTGGTCATTGAATCGTCTATGTCAACTGGCGCTGACTGTAGACAGCTGGGAAGCATTCTAAACAATATTGCGGTAACAGCTACGATGAAGTAGACAGAAAACAAATGATGGTCAAACAATATGGTTTTAAAAGTTTGATCGATTTCGAAACAATGAATTACAAACTCTTCGTTATTCGAGTTGATCATGACTAGCTCATAATGTTGTATGCAAAGCCAAACTTAGTTTCGTTAGCAGGTCATTAGGTTGTTCACGCTCACATTCACTAAAACATTCTCTTTATCAGGATTCAGTGAGGAAGGTATAGGCGATTTTGTTCTTATGGAATCATTGTTAGAATGTTACGAGTAAAAGATTCATCAACTTACTACGTATCGGCGTAACTTATTTTCGGAATGAAATATTTGGACTTTTGCATTGCCAGTTGAAATTCCGGTTGCTCTGTGACAATTTTCAGAATTCTTCGTAACATCCTTAACTGGTGGAAACTTCCTGCGTCACTAAACGGCCACAATCGGCCAACAGATAAATCCAGACTGAGAGCGTGATCAACACTGTTTTCTCCGGTTTGATTGATACATATTTGTTTTTCATAGTCAAAGCATTCCATATTTTTACCGGCTGTTTGCATTTCCGACGCGCACGTTTTTAGTAGTTTATCCTCTCTTCGATTAGTCCTGAGTTTCGAATGGTCATGATTCACTTGAACTTTTGTTTGTTCCTCGAGTTGTTCTGATTCAATCGAGCTCAGACTGGAAGATTCGCCACTGGATGACAAGCGAGTCTCATTCTGGCCTACAATGCAATCGAGCAGTTCATCTTCGAAAGTCAGAGGAGGTGGAGTGTCTGGGATGGGAGGTGGACGATTTCTGAGCAGACCAGTCGGCAGCCCGTCAGCTTTATGTCGCGTCAGTTGCAGATATAAGGATCTCAGTTGTTGTGTATCTAGGAAGGCTTGTTGTAGTTCGTCCAAGATTTCAGAATCTGCCTGCAGTTCAAACTTTTTCATCAAGGAAGGAGGGACGGATTCATTATTTTGTAGGATGCGTAATAGGGTTTCTTCAAGGCACGACTGTTCATCATCACTAGACTGATTTGTAGGTTTCGTAATTTCTATTGAATGAGCTATATCGTTGTTAGCGAGACTGTTTTTGATAACTGAGACTTGCGTCAGTGGATTGTATATTTTATCCGACTCAAAAGGAGTTTCAATGCTTGCACTGAAGTCGGGTTGTTTAAAGCTCGCATTGAAAGTATTCACCGGGGTACTGGAATCTTGTCGTGACTTAGGCCAATCGAACAACTGTGGTAGTTGGGAAACCGTTGATGAACAGAGCATTGTTGAAATAAAACCGTTCTCTGGTTGAGCTTCCAACATTCGCATGGCTATCCGCTGATTCAAAGTGAAAACAAGGCACAGAGTGTATTATTTGTACAAATCAAATGAACTTGAACAAACAAGAGGCTAAAGACTTGTCGTGACATGAATGTTTCATCTAGTTTTTTCGGTAACAACTATTGTAGATTTCATTAGCCGGCGTAAGCCCACTTCAAAGTCATCAAAAATCATCTAGTTAGTACAATGATAACGAGCTAACAACCTGATTGTGGATATTTCTGCAAATAGTTTGTGGAAATGATATAAGGGAGGCACGGTAGACTTATGCAGAATGGTTAAAAACGGTCGGAATTCTACTGAATAATCCACCCTTGTGCACACAGAAGGGTTGTGTTCACGCGTTGAAGTTGCCCTGGCCAACCGCCCACATCATGATCGACAAAAGTGCCATGGTTCCAGTTGCGTCATAATTGTGATGTAATCGTAACAAAACGTTGTCTCCCTGTTTGTCTACAACGTGTCGCTCTGGCAACTCCGTTCCATGTAAACCTTATGTGATTGGCCTGGTGATGAACAACCGAAGCGAGCTTGTTCGCTGTACCATTTTTCATACAGAATGGTTTCTTCTACTGGCAATGTTTCTGAAGACTGTACAGACAAGGAACACCAAACTAGTTGGTTTGTATGCGGCAAACTCAATACCTGCTATAATTTCGACTTGAAAGATTGACTGTAAGTCGTCAATAATCAGACTTTCGAAGAACTGCTATTTTGTCCTTCTCAAACTATTGTCGTCTACTTCATCCGACATACTCATTACAACTATTCCGAAGCCTTTTTCCACTTTCATGGACAGGAGCACCTCACGTGTAGGTTACACATCTGAGACGATGAAGTGAGCTGGAATTATATTTAACGGACGATAGCCATAACGAGCGTTAACTGATGCCGTATTGGAGAAAACAACGATGTCTTCCTCATGTACAGTTAATCCTTCCTGGCCCTAAAGAATGTGAAGCAAAAGACGTCCGATGGTGGCCGGAATTTTGCAAAGGAACGACGGCATCCTAAGAAATTCGCACTGTTTACCGTCCACACGAAAGGCGATTTTCGTTCTGCCCTCCCACGCCACTGTTAGTTACCAGTAACTGAAATGCAGGTTTAAAGAGGGATATTACCTTGGCTCCGGTATACTGAGCTGCATTCTGCACCTGGCTACAGATCTAACGATCGCTTAGCCCATATGCAGAATCCCCACTGGTCGTCCGCATTAATGAATAGATGAGTGAACCCATCAACACTGGCTGATGGCTGCAAAAGAGCATTCTTTAAGGGATTTTGCAGCGAACCCCTTCATTTGACACCACTCCTTTGTCTCTTTGCAATATAATTTCATGGCATCACTACTGACATGAGGTTTGCTCTTTTCCAGGCCTAAGTTTGCCTTCAGCGGACGTGGCAGATAGGCACCTACTACCGCACCTTCCACACTGTCAATTACTAACATCATGTGGCGTAACCTAACACCACCTGCCTGGATTTCAACACTCTGAGTACCCAGTACCTTCAACGCCGTCCATTCCACCGCAATTATATTGCAGATACCGGACCTGATAGACATTCTCTGTACTTTGCTAGTAATTAACATCCCTGCCCCCGTCTCTATTACCGCAGATTTTTGTTCTCTCGATCGTCACTTTCAGCTGCGGAACACCCCCACTACAACCCGGTACTACAGAAAAACAAGGGAAACATCTTTTACAGCAGTGGCGGGCAAAGTGTCGCATCCCACTGCAAACAAAGCAACGATTACGGCGTGTTTGTTCACGTACACATTTAACTTGTCTTTCTTTAGGTTTCAGGTCCATCTTCAAACTTTCCACGGCTTTTGTCACCTACTTCACCTTCTCTCTGAGATTGCTGACCTCTAGCTGTCCCACATTTGTCCGTACGAGTAGGTGCTGCCTAGTTCCGACCAGCCAGTCGATGTCTCCAGTCCTGCAATACTCAACCATCCGAACCTTCTGCTTCAGTTCCGGTGCAAAGCTCTGGATAAACTGCTCTCACCAATCTTTCATTCGTTTCCACATCCGCTTCCGGCAGACCCAAAGTCAACTGTCATACTAGGTGTTGGTATTAAACCAGGCGGTCTTGAATGTCGCCAAATCTGGCGTCACAGGAACAGTCAGTTGCCCCTGTCGATCTTGTTTATCAGTGAACTCCCGAATCAGTGATACGACATTGCGGCCTTTGCCCGTCCGGTGAGTAATGGTCTTAGTGCTGTCAAAAGTTGTGCTTCGCCTTCCAGTCGGTTGAACTTTGCAATCGCCTCAAATTTCCACAGCCATTCTTCCACGTCTCCATCCCCGAAGGGGCTTGGCTGTTGCAGTTTAATAGCGTTGTGTTCAGGCCACGGCACCAGTTTAGCGAAAAGTCGTTCAACAAAGCACGATCTTCATTGTCCAACTTGCAAGTTCTCACACAACGCGGGAGATGGTGTTTATGTACCTAAATTTTAGTCCACAACTTAGCGGCGGTTCCCACTTCATACACACTTCTGCCTGATTTTGTACTTGTGGCTGACTCTCTCTGTCGTAGGTTTTTCGCTTGCCACTTCTCGCCCTTTGGTCTGATTTTGTTGACTGATGGTTCATTCGACCGCTCGTAATGTCCGTAATTTGCTCGCCGTGAACTTTGATCACATTTCATCACCGCGTCGAGATATTTCACTGGTGTTGGAATAATCGCGCCTCATACCTGGTCATCTATTACAATATATATGCATGTAAACTCGACGATAGTCCATAGTGCTGGCTTTACTTTGGTCCTGTTCCCCTAGATAAGATCGCGACTTTTCGCCCGCAAATCTGGAATCTGATCTGTACGACTGTTCCAGGGTATTGATACCAACACTTTGTATCAACTAAAGTTAATGCAGTTGTTCCAAAGACCCCGGCGATTTGAAGCACCCAATTTGGTCTCATGGCCCACCGTTTGTCACGTTTGGGCATACTATCTCTGTCACTGGTTCAGGTGCAGTTGTAGCCAGAGTTATCACAACTCTGTTGCTTCTAGACATGAAACTATTTGCATCATTATTGGCAACTATGCGCAAAACATTCGGATGATCACGGCCTAGAAAAACGAATCCTAACAATATTGAAATAAATCAGCTCAGTAAGAAGCACCAAAATTGTACCAAAGTAGATGCTGTCCTTATTGCATCGAAACACGTTGTTAAAGCCAGCTCTAAGTAGTGAAATGGCCAAACACAACATGTCTACAGAACTCACATTCATTGGCCTAGTTCAAAACTTACGTATAACATCTAGATCATGTTGTATGAATATGAGGTTAATGCTTGTACTCATATACTAAGTGAGCCTCTCCGCACAGTTATTCAACTCTAAATCAGCCGAAAACATCGTGCACTGAATTACACACAAATTTTACTTTCACGACTATGTGAAATTCTGACAGATTCGCCTTAACTAACCTTGACAGACGTGTCTGTGAAGTGGATATTCAATCCGGGCATATTGCGTAGAACTAGAGCCACGGAATCAGCCAAGTTGGCTAAAACAGTAGGCGCCAACTGTAGACGAGCATTCGGTGGAAATCCGTCACCATAGTGAATGCGTAATTGTTTGCTGATCGTATTCTTGCCGGAATGAGACGAGCCTGTGGACAGCAATTCGTGTGACGACTGAGTATTACGAAAATCAAAATGCATGCATAACTTTTAAATGGTTCACGTGATAATCTTGACAGTGTTCTAGTTACCAAATGAATTTTTTTTATTCTCTGGGGTAGTATGACAGATATGTTATTCACCAGCGTACGATTTTCACCGTAGAACATAATAAGCTATAGCTGACCAGTAGATTTGGGCTGCGTTTCGACAACGTGGTCCGTCACTCGTTATTCCGTATGCACCGGACACATACTCGTAGAGAAAAATAGACAGATAGGAACAGCTTGATTAGCTTTCTTCAGTCGATCAGGGCCAGTCACGAAAATGCATTGCTCCCAACCTACTATCTTTGGATACAATTGCACTCTGTCCTCAGTCTACACCCGCGGACGTAAGTATATGTCCACCTAATCTTATATTAATATATTTTGTATGACTAAGTAACCAGGTGGCAGTTTTGCAGCAAATAAAATAACCTTATCAGAAAGTAGCAAGTTGAATGTTATTTGAACAGCTTTGGGGAAGAACATCGCACAAAAATGATTAAAAAATTACGTCATCAGACTAAAGCGTTAACCTGTCTTTATCCGGTCACATACCCGTCCGACGCTTCCGTTTTCCAGTATTCGTCATCTACCAGCTGCCATTACAGTTATTGTGTCGCTTTACTAGTGGTCTGAACGTGTACTGATTACACCATGGCTAAGCACTTGAGTTAGCGTGTGGTCAGTCCACAGTATGCTGTGAAGAGACCAATTCATCGATCTGCAAAAACAGAACGATTTGACTTTTCGACAGAATTCCCAACTTTGTCCTTGACCAAACTCAGTAGTGGCCTCTGTCTTCAAAAGAGTCGACAAAACCATAGCTAATCGAACACCGGGCAAAATACAAAGCAATCGCTCTTTCATAAACAATCCACAGAAGCGCTGAGATGCAACAAAATCTGTGGAGAGAATTGACAAATGTAACATCTGGTAATGAGAACAGTTGTAGCGTTGATATTGGGGACAACATTTTGATGCTGTGAAGCATTTGATGAGCTTCCTTAGGATGTGCTGTTTGGAAAAAAACATTAGACATATCGGTATAGAATGCGTGGATACGTTACTGTGAAGCCGTTGTAATGAAAAGAGGGGAAAAACCAATTTACGACCAGATTAAGCAATGCTGTCATTAGGGTTACGGCAGAGGAGAATGCCGATCATCTCTTGAATATTCGAGTGAAGTAAGCGGATGCACGTACATTTGCATGGCAGAAGTGTGGAAGCCCGGGTTGACGTGTGAAGACAAACCTAATCAGTGGTGAGTGTGATGACTAAAAATGTTCGCCACCTTTTCTGGAAGTGAGGATATATGTGTGCTAGGAATGGCACATTGTGTATGCCATAGTGCAAACTGCTTTCTTTCTCCTATTTTCCGTTTTGAATATCTATGTGACTTAATGAAAATGTGAATTCCGGTTGAAACTAGCGGCTTAACGTGCCCCCACTTGTCGGCGTATGGAGTTCGTTTTTGACCAGACAACTGGGTCACTTCTATTCAGAAGAGATCGAGTTGTGAAAAAAGTGGGCCTCGACACGATTAGAACTTGTGATGGAAACAACAAGTCACTGGTTTGTAGCCAGCCGCAGAACAATTTCCCTAATTAGATCTATTCTAAACCAACAAACATGCCCAGTTGTTAATAATCGAGATTGTACAGTGTCTGTGAAATACTGAATGAAGCTGACCATGCGTCACGTACGAATCTTGTGGTCATGGAAACAAACCAGCTAACACATTTTACGTTGGTTAAAGATTACTTTTCATTCAACATATGATTTTCTTCAACGCTAGCCAGCTGATAAATTTTTTACTGAACAATTTGCACACGGCCAAACTCACCAAAAATCGGCTTACTGTGCCGACTGTTCTGCTAGTGAAAACGCCTCGCCGGCTTTCGGGTTAGATTACCTGACATCACAGTGTGGTATCAAAATCAATCACAATCAAATCAATCAAAAGAATCGCAGTCAAATGTGAGACCAAAATATGCGAAGCCACGACATGAGTGACTGATTGGGATGCGCGCCACCGCCGCCCCGTTCGTGTTTGCGATGGTTGGACCGTATACGGTGAGCATTGATCAATCACATGTGCCTCTGCGGCCTACGTGCAATACAGGCACGAAAAACCATGTACTCCAAGTGCTATTACTCTTGGTAAACCTGGCTGTCGATGAATCAAGGATCAATTTCATTGAAACGAACGTGAGTTTCCGCCAATATCCGGCAAGTCGAGTAAACTGCGAAAGCCACTTTCCGGCAGACCTTGCAAGATCAGACAGATGAAGGCGAGTGAGGTGAAAAAAGGAGTGGAATACCAGGAATTGAATATACAAATGAGGCCGGACGAAACACATCATAGTGCGAACGAACGGAGATCCGATGATCTGAATATTGCAAACAAAGTAACTAATGCCTCCGGTAGATAACCACCCCATCTTTTCCGTTGCACCATGCACTTCGCTGTTTTCAAACGGAACGTGACAACAAGTCTAGGTATGTTATCTCACGAGGCAAAATGAGGAACCATTTACATGAGGTTTAGATATATGACATTGTCGTATGCCGTCTAACGAGTGCCCCACAATTATGAATACGGATGAGAAATCCGGCATTCAAACCACTTCACGGTTTACCGAAAGAATTAACCGAAAAACTGGCGTCCCAACTGAATCGAGATACCAAACGACCCGAACGTACCACTGTAACCACAGCCATGCTAACTGATACGCAGTTGTACGTGCATCTCAGCCCCATTTTTCCATTACTCCGTTGTTTTGGCCACCGAGGGTCACGAATAACATCTAGCTGAGTACAGACAGACAAAATGAAAACAATATTTTTCTAAAAGATTATGCTCTCTTGGTAAGTTCCACTACCAAACAGTGGTTACCAACGCTACATTACGAAAGGAACAAGTCTGAGGCATGTGAAATTGTGTTTTAAAGGTTGCCGCATGATTTGTGCATTCAAACAGGACATTTTATGACCGTATTGCCAGGACGCTAAGCGTTTCTTGACACTTCCAAGTTTTGTGACCTCGGTACACAGCCAATTCTAGTTTATGTTAGTAAGTCTTTTCCTTATGAATTAGTGCTGTGTTGAAGGCGGCTTGCTGCGTGGTCAAGTTCAGCGTGGACTGCTCATACAAAACTTCTGACATGGTATAATATACATGTGCCGCTAAGGCACTAAGCGACGTATAATATTCCCCAGCTCTGTAACCTTGTTGTTCAGTAATTCCGTTCCCTCGTCTATCAGTATATCTTGTTTGATCATTTTATCCATATATGGGTGCCGTGATGTAGGTAGTTTGTTGCGTCAACTTGGTCCACATTATCGGCTCGTCCAAAATGATTGGTAGATTGGTCATGTTTATTCACTGGATACCTGCTTTGTCGAAACTTCTGATCTCAGTACGATACTCACCCTCGATGTTCCCACAACGAATTTGCTCTGGATGCCAGACAGATATTCATTTTGGAGTCAAGGGAAAAATGCTGTCTGAACATACCGAGTGCATCGTGATACTGTTGACTTTATCTTTAGAAGCTGGGAGTGTGTCCCAGTCGAGCAGTGAAGAATAGATTATTCCAAGTCATATGTAGACGTTTCAAAAATCTCTTGAGTGGACAACCGTTAGTTGGTGATGTTTAAGACGTTAACCCACATGTTCGAAAATAACGTACATTTTGTTGTACATATGGTCTTCAACTCTGGAAAACAGTTAATTTTCGATAAACCGGCGCATCGCCATGCGGTAGCGACTGACACCATTGGAATTTTCGCTTTCTGGGCATCTGTTGTGCAGCCTGATCTCAAATCCACAAGAAGACTGAGGATTAGTATCCCGCCCTTTATGTAATGTTTTCAAAGTATACACAACGATAGCCAAACTGGTGAGTTGTCTGAGGCCGTGGTGGAGTTTTTCTCAGGTGTGAGAACGAATTGAAAAAGGTCGTTTTCGGAATTGGAGAAACCAGAAAGGCCACCATAATTTTTTCGCGGTAGTTCTTCCTAATTTTGAGTGCAACTCCTTCAGCGTAAGAAAAAACACTTCAAACAATGCTCAACCCATCACTTTTCAGGAGGATTTGCCCGTCTCGGTGAAGATCAATTGAGGCGAGTCTGATAATAGAGCAGCTATCATTGACTTTGTGAACGCAAGCTTGTTACAAAGATGATCTCCAAAATGTTGTCTTCACATTCTCTTCGGAGTGGGACCATTAGCATATCGATCACCTTGCCATTGTGACAGGGAATATTGGAAGTAATAATGTGGTGGATTGTCAGGTCGGAGGTGCGAGTTTTCGAACGCTCGGCCGAATACCTCACGTGAGGGAGGTACGTTCAAAAGCCTGCTGCGATCGAATCAAGAACAACGTGCGCGACCGGATGAGTCATCGCTCGACTGGATCGGACCAACGGGCGAGGCAGGGCAGACGAAATACGACAGACGGCCAGATCGGAGGCGTGGTTTTTCCAACATTTAGAGGAACATCTCGACAAGATGTTAGAATGCGGTCAAGGCCAACATTGGGTTGGTTGGCGGCCAGCACGAGCAGCCGGACGAGCCATCGCGCAACGAAATCGGACAAACAGACGAGGAATGGCAAGCGGAAAACCCCCCGATAGAAGGCGCCGATCACACACGTAAACCCGTCAGAAGTGCACACGACGTGTGAACGGAAACCGGGGGATGTTGTGGGTTGGAATTATGACTCATAAACGAGAGGGCGCGTGTTGCATGTGACTGGCGGTTTGGAAAATAAAGATTGTGCTTTATTGGACGCCTTCTCGCTACAGCGTGATTATGGTTAGTCCTGGCACTTCGACCTTCCGGCGGTGAGTTTAAGAAAAACCGGCAGATCATGCATGAACCGAGTTGCCTATGTTGTTTGTTGTGTGAACTCTGACTGAATTGTTCACTGTTTGACTACCCATACCAGTACATTTCCATTCAACTCCTTGAATCCAACTTTTAAATTCTAGTCAAATTCCAAAAATTTTGTTTATCGGACTGCGTACGGAGCACAATAAAGCTGCGCTGAATCAGATGAATCAATGGAGGGTCAAGTGGGGATTGTAATTTGATGCGTTATCAGTACTTCTCGAAGATCGTTATAATCGATGGTTGACAAAACAACATCGGTGGACTCCTTCATTCGCCCTAGGCGAATGGATGCGATACCAGTGAACTAAGTGAATGTATGACAGGTGTACAGCACACAGATACCTTATTTATGAGGATTGAACAGTACAAATCAGTCCGCCCGCTTTTCTCTCCAATAATGTATGGACAACCCATTTTTGTAGTTAGAACGCAAACATGATAAATTTTATGAAACTGTCTAACCGTACAGACTTGTACAAATACAGAAAATTTGTGAACGTAACAAATGAATTCGGCAATGATATCGCTTGCCCGGCCAGTGACGTAGCTTTTAGAGTGAATAGGACTTAGTATCCCGCAAAAATAACATGGAACTGAATAAAAACTACACGTTACTGTTATTCACAAACTACCTGACTGGTTGCTCACTGAAGTTTGCCAACGTGATACGAGGACATCGACTGTGAGATGCTAACACGTTTTTATATGATCAGCTAAAACACAGCTGTCAAATTTTAATTAATTTACGACTAATGGCTTTAAGCGAGACACAAATGCGTGAAATCACGATTTGCTTTGGATTCAAGCCAGCAGCATTAACAGTATGCCCAAAAGCGGGGTACATGTTCTATCAGCTGAGTTGCGAATCCATTGCAATTAATAATCAAGTAATTTGGTCTACCGAAAACAACCGGTTTAATCCGAAACAGTAGTGACTTGCGTTAGCTATTTTTGTGCACATTAATCCGATCAGTATTGTCTATTCAACATATTCTCATCCAGTCCGAACAAATTCGGATTGATGTCACACGGTAATACGATAACCGAACCAGTTAGGTTGGCATAATAACGTGCTGGCCATCATATATGGTAAAATATACTTTCGTGAGGTTGATCAGTACCGTCGCAATTCAAGGGCAGCGTTTTCAGAAATGAATGAACCTTGTATACATGAGAAAAAATATATGGAGGTTATACAAAGTGGTAGTGTGAATACCCTCGACATAGCATGAGGAAAGTTTTTATTAAGTTCGATTGAACGCCATTCTCATTTGATTACGACACTGATAATCAGTTAGGCTTTCTGACCAGCAACGTTCGAATGCTATCATTGAATTTGATTTCTGATTGTGTTAGGGTTCATCACTAATCCATGATCTGAACTCCAGTTTGCATTTACACAAGACAGCCATGTTGACCATTGCACACGCTAGCCCCAACCGAACTACCCTGTTTGAACGTTCAAACGCTTTCACTGGTGACTAATTATCAGGCTGCTCGGACGCTGTGTTAGGAGGCACACTTATTAACCCAACTCGATAACCGCGAGATCTCGACTTACGAGTTAGGTCAAAATCTTCAAGTTCATTATATTTACTAAAGAGTAACCAGTCTTTCCGATGAGTAGTCGGGGATTTGGTTAATTTGGAGCTGAATATCACTAATTTTGGACGATTCAGCGTTCTGGAAAGATCGTTCAGGCGTGTCCAACGTAAGGTCCACAGTAAAACAGTTGACACAGTTGTCTCATGAAAGTGTGAACACAGTTCAACTCATGATCTTGATAAGGATATGCGCTGTTGATAAGCTTTAATAAAGGCAAAATCCCTATCTAATGATCCTCCTCCAAAGAAGCTAACCGAGAGACTTATGTGATTGCCGAATCTGCGATCAAATGTGAGTGTTCAAACTGAAAAACACAGCTGCATTTATGGTCAGAAGCTGTGATAACAGAATGCATTTCACCTGCTATTTGGATTTGCATACTACCAGTTGTGCCCTTCAAACTGTTGCTTCCTCGCGGTCGCAATGACGGTTTTCTCAATCACGTCTAACCCTAGGAATCGAATTTGGACGCAGATCTATACATGGTATTCCCGCTGTGATCCGAAGTGTAATTATTATACATGCATTCTGCTTTTAATCTAAGAAGGATATGCTATGACCTTGAATCCAAGGGGCGCATTGAGTTTTTTGTGCACACAGGTGTGCATGCAGGCGTGGACGAGCTGATCGCCATGCGCACCCGTTCACGTTTGACCGCCTAGTCAAGACGCTCGGTGTGCACGTTGATTTATGCCCTCGCTTTCACCGTGTAACTACGCCCACATGCGGCGTTTGGTCACCTTTAGTCTACGGGTCACAATGTATAAGCCCTTGTACTAGTTACCGTTTGGAATTACGAGTCGCAACAGGAAGCCTACGGTTTTCGAAATATTTTGGGAGAAAATAATCGTATCAGAATTCTGTGTAAGTGGACGCTTGAAATGTGCAAACGTTTCAGGAGCGGCCACCATAAATTGGTTTACTTTAGTGAATTCAGCTTGGCCCGTTCAAAGCACTAATGACTACAGAACAAAGAAAGTGGAGCAATTCTGGAAACGTGTTTTACTTATCAGGGTCCTGACTGTATTCGACTTCCCATGCAAGTTTCACTGTAGCTTAAAACGAACTGGTAGACAACATGAAAGATAGAATGACCGATTTCATTAGGCACCACAGTTCACAAGACCTACTTGGCTGGTTGAAAGTGACACGCATATTTTAACTCCTTTAAATGTGTTTCAGAATTTTATGACGTACGGTGAGGGATATGTGGTCTTCCTGGAGTTTTGATGTAAACAAGACCTCAGTCGTGGAGTGTAAGTGATGTGAGTCCTCACCGAACGCTGTTACCAGTTTCAGTAATGTACACACAGGACCAAAGTCCTCGCAAGTGAAACCCAAGGCTTCCCGACGTGGTTACATGTCAAGCTTCGTTGGAAGCAAGACATTTGTTTCAACTGTGCGTATTGTTCTCGGGCTTTAGTTGCCTCATCGTCTCCTGCTGTTATCCGTTCGATTGTGTTATTTACCTAATTGATAAGATGAATATTGGAAACCGTTACGAAGGCTACCGTAAGCAAGCTGGAGCACCCCGTTAGCTTGTTATTTAACTAAGCTTGACCCAGAGGTTAATGGTCTACATCTGATGAACACGTTCTCCAGGGAGAGTAACGATCTTCAGGCTAATCTTTGAACTGTGCAGCCAATGCACGTTTCGAAGCCCTATTTAACTACCCTGCAAGTGTCTATGAAGCTCCCCGTGGGCTCATGATATAACATATTTCGAGGTAGGCCCCTCTTCGCTTCCGACAACCCGTACTCAATATGGTCAATACGCTTATTCTCACTGAGGACTGTGTGAAAACCCATCACATTAAACAACGAAGCTGCTTACCACATACATCCTTCCTAGCTCTCCCCATCTGCAACATGTCAAGAAGTGAGCATTGATTCCACAGTACTAATAAACTGACACAACATGTGAACGCTTAACATAACATCTTACCACTTAATTCAACACAGTCTTCTTATGGGTTACAGTTAATAGTAGGATACGTTTTGAACGTTTGCGTATCTGCATATTTTCTTTCAAAAGTTGTTTTAGGGTACGTACGGTTATATGCCAGTCAATTCTGCATGAGAAGTATCATACTTGTGGTTACTTTCGAGGTGGATAGTATTTGCTTCACGCCAACATCCAATGGGACTGTTGTATTAAACATTTTGTCGTCTTGCAAGATATAATTGGCATCTGGTTTGTGGTCTGCTCGCCGTAAAACAAGTTGTCAGACCAAAAACTAATTTCCCAACAAAGAAAATACTATGACTGTCAACGCGGTCTGAGTGTACACGGACAAATTTGGGTTTTCTGCTTGTCTGAAACACACGTAATATGTTCCTTTTCCGAAAGAAAGCAGACTTCGAATGTTCATCTAGCAAATTTCCAACTTATTCATCATAAGGTATGCACCACTCTTTATGCGGCATATTGTTAAACAGAAAGTTTGCCATAATTTAGGTTTAAACCATCAACCATAGGATTATACACTAGGGAAAAGTAGTAAGAACCGAAGACATCAACCCCTCTCTGTTCCCTCAAACTTTTTTCATGCTGTATTACAATGAACAATTTTCAAGGATTTGTACTATTTACGCTGTCCGAAAGCTGAATCGAATCTATCATCTCATTGCTCAATTAAGTAGCCTTCACTGTTTTGCAGGTAGCCTTCTCAAACACTAGAAACAGTTCACATCGACATGCTGATAATAGCCAAGCGAATGTGGTTCATTTTTGTCTCAAATGCGCCTTCGAACTCTCAATTGACTTGTCAATTGCAAACCATTCATGCTGTTAATCAACAGTTGCCTCCACTAGTCATACGGATCGACTACCCGAAGTGCATGTAAGACTGGGTTTGGCTAAAACGACAGGGTACTCAGCCAGTTTGCCAAACTACTTCTTTCCCACTGGAAAAGTTAGAGACAGCGTGTAGTTAGGCATGAATGTCCAGTACGCGCTGTGCTCCCGCCACCTGGTCGCGCAAGCGCATCAGAAGAGCTATAACCGTCTGGTGAGCTATTAACCCTAAAGTGATCAGTGGTGTTTGTGTTTGTCCATAACTGCACCAAACACTTGGGTCGCCCATTACGATTTCAGGAGTGACAAGCCAATTGCGAAATTGATTAAGGAATTTGAAATGTATTCTCCCAAAAACTTCGACTAAATGCTCTGCACGTATGAAAATAAAAATTGTTCCACTCTCATTCTTCTCCATGAGGCATTTTTTACAGCGACAAGCTTGAAATTAATGACCATCTATATTCAGTGCCGTTGTGACGATGTTCATGAAAACCGTTGAATGTGTGACTAGGGTTTTCACCACTGACGTTTGCTCTACAAATCGAATAATATTTTAAGTATTAATTCTACCTGCAGGAAAAGTATGTCTAATCGAATCAACTTTGACTTTACGCATTGCTGAATGTGAAAAATTTTGTTGTCAGTGGGATCTCATACAGCCATAAGCCAAGTTTTACAAAATTGCTAGAAACGTCTGCGAATTCTGAAACTGCAAACCTAGTTTACAATGTAAATGATAAAGCATATGGATGAGTACTTTTGGCTAAACAGTCGGAAAAAGCCCGCCATATCGCTGGTATCCGCTTTTTTCCGAAATAGTGAACGAGTACCTAACAATATGAAAACCACTGTGTGAACTGACACTATTTTACTATGGTCGAATAACAAGTAAAATCAATTAAAATTGATCGAACAAACACTCTACATTTATTTTCTACGGACATCGAATACCGGGAAATGTGCAGAGTTAACAGAATTGCCAAGAAAAAGTGAGCAAAAAAGGAACAACGTTTAACTGAAGTTTTGTACCTAAAATTCGAAAAGTTTTCATTCTATTACTCACTGAATTTACAAATTACCTTACAAAGTTGCACAACCAGTTATAAGCTTACCAACATTAGGAATAAAATTGTTTAGCAGACTAATCATTCAGTGTTTCAAACACCATCATTTTTAAACCAAACATTAAAACCTGTAGCGTGTTAGGAGGAAGTTTCACCTACTTTGAAATCACAGCAAAAATGCGATTTAGATTGCAACATTTCAATGGAAAGTTTGTTTAATTAGATTAAAACGTAGAACCCTAAGAAAGACTAGTAAAATGGCGTTATTGGTCGAAACAAAGTTTGGGTTTTTGACTTCATTCTTCAGACTGATCAGCTGTTTTAACAAACGGGTATTCTCTGTCAAATCTGCAGTAGTTTCGAGTCTAACAGGCTTCATAATCAATTTAATGCTGGCCACAATGGAGTCAATACAATACAATAGTTAAGACGATCAGTTACCTTCCTAGGATTGAAGATAACATCCAGAAGGTGGGAAATCCAACGGAGCAGCAAATATCTCATTCAAGTCGTATGATGTGCTCTTTTGCATTAACCTTGTTTAATCGATCTTCTATATAACCCTAGTTAATGGTTTGCTACGGAACAATCATTGAAAAACCCCAGTATTCATAAGAAATCAAGGTTGCAAACAGCTGTTTTCGGTCATTCTCATCAGGCATATACAATTACAAGAGATTCATCAGGTTTACATATCAGACAAGAGCATGGTCATACGCAGTGGTGATAGGCATGGGAACTGTGGATGACTGTCTACCCGGGTGGTAGTGGGTTTGTGTGTGTGTGTGTGTGTGTGTGAATGTGTTGTGTTTCTATGACTGGTGTGTGATAACGTATTAATCGGGTTACTGGGCCACTGGGTTTCAGACGGTTTACACACAGTTGGCCACTGAAGGTGTAGGGCCTGTAGGAATTTCTTTTGGCCGCACAGTTGGGGATTGTGGAGTTTGATAGCAATCGCCTTGGGCGTCGACAACAGTCTCGCCCTGACAACTCGGGAATGGGCATGGGACACTGTAAACGATTTTGAACGCTGTGTTGGGCGTGATCTGATGACCCCTGTCGATCAGGTGCGATCCGATTGCACTCGAGATTGGTCTCGTCATGCCATTACGTAGCCATTTCGGAAGGTGCTCACGGATGCTGTCTGATAGTCACCGAGTAGTTTTCTCAACGTAACCGGCTTGACAACAGCAGGTGAGAGGATAAATACAGAATGACAGAGAAAACTTCGGTAACCCATCTTTCAGATTTGACACCCATACCTATCAGCTCTTAAATGAGACGATCATTCGTGTGACACTATAGGTCTTGGCCAAAGCATTTGTCAGCCTGTGACTGATCAGCTCACTAGCTGCGTCGCCTTTAAAAGTCAGGCTGATAAAAATAGGCTTTTTCGTTACTGTTTCTATCGCTGGCTGAGTACCTTTACACTTCATATTCCTCTCTATAAATCTCTCTGGATATCCATTATGGCTCAATATCTCCCGAATTCGTTGTAATTCGTTGTCTATGGTACCTGCCGTTCATATCCTTCTCGCTCTATCAGTTAGACAGCCAATCAAATTTCGTTTTTTGTTTCAGTGGGACAAAGCTTAAGAAGTTAGTGTACTGTCCCGTCCACGTCGCTTTCCTGTGAACGGATCTTTGTGGGGAACCGTCCAGTCTGCGGTGCAATGAAACATCAAGCAAGGACAGTCTGTCATCTTTCTCCTCCTCCTGAGTGAAATGTATGACCATGCTCTTGTCTGATATATGTACCTGATGAATCTCTTGTAATTGTATATGTCTGATGAGAATGGCCGAAAACAGTTGTTTGCAACGTTGACTTCTTATGAATATTCTTGGTATAATGAAGAAACTCTAGTATTGCCTGTTTTTGAATTTTTGTTTTTATTCGCAAACTTGAAGCACAACACTACTTTTGATATAAACAAACCGTTTTCCTGGATTACTCTGTTAGTTAAGCCGGACAATAACCATTAAGAAAAAAATGCTAAAATAAGTACTTTTCCCAATTTTCTTTCACGTTTCAATGGCATATCAAACTGACTCTTCTATCCCACCTTGTAATGTATCGATCTCGCCAGTTGGTTAATTAGCACATGTATTTTCGTTCGTTTGAGATCTGGCTCATAAACTAGCACAAAGAATACACACATTCCACACACTGCTGTTTGTCGTTATTGGAAATGTTTCGTTGCGAATACAAGTGAGATCACTTCTGACTATGAGAAATGAGAAACTGATGTAACGTTTGTGGCAAGTAAAACACGGTAAATGTAAAGGGGATTATCAACCAAGGGTCCGATGGATTTTAGTACAGTGCGAATCTAGTGTCATTCTGGATTACGGACATGGTTACTGTGATGCTGCGCCTTTTGTTTCAGCAGAAGAGTGTTAGAGCATGGCAAACCCCATGCTAACCAAGTTTGTGACCTTCGAGTAACTGTACAAATACACATTGTATTACAGTCTGCGAAATTCTTGCTCGACGGATAGTTACATGTAATATGTTGTAACTGTTCTGAAGAGTACATACCGAAAGCGAGCTTTTCATTGCGATTTGATATATAATGAATGCTCTGGGTATGTGTGAACAACCGAAACCCTTCTAATTAGGCGGCGAATGAAACGTGACACATGCAAGCGTTTCATTGACTGTGGCTACAAATTTACAATAAAGCGGGCAATTTTCTAAACCAAACAACTGGGAAGAACAGATTATCTATAAGCTCGTTGGAAAGGATCAGTTGTTTCAAGAGTGGTTTAGGTTCACCGTCTGCAATTTTCGTACAGAAACCCAGCTGGAGTCGGTCTCAACAGACTGTGAACATCGTGGATAAGAACTCTAATTTTGCAAGCTGGAACGATCAAATGTATGGCCATCAGACTTTACTTAGCAGTCGTGGACCATTGTCGCTAAAGTAATTTAGTGTCAAAAATCCATTTATCTACTCCAGACCATTTTTCCGCACTCTGGAGATGAAACAGATGTCTGTTCTGCTTGTGTGCTGCAGACATGCTGTGAAGTAGCGGCCATCTCTGTCTAAAAATAACGACTGTTTATTGGCGCGGGGAATAGACGGAATTTAGTCACATCTCCTTGTCTTTTCAAGCTGGACATCACTCATAATTGATCGCAGCCGCCGAACTTAGACTGACGTTTTACACAACCTCCCTCGAAAAGAAGTGCTAGACTCGAGCTTTGCTCTTTTCAGAGCTTGTCACTAGCGAATACATATGCCACTATGGGTGTGAGAACTCCAGCCTCATCTTTGAGAGGCGGCTGTGTTGACCACACTGCCGTTGACCTCACACTACGTTGAACCCACCCACCCCCCAAACACTTTTGTTTATGAATGATCTGTTAACCGAAATTAATCATCTCCATGTTGTTCGAATTACAATTAAGATTTCACTGACTAATGAGTAAACACAAGTCCACGTATCTGCCACACTTCATCTGTTAATTAATTTTTCTAAACTACCAAATTAAACCGACTGTTGTGAACTGCAGGCAAACTGCCTGATTGATTTAGTGAGAAAATGGTAGAAAACGATTCACTGCAATTTTTGTTTTAAATTTACGCCGCCAATGGGTTCAGCATGATTTATCTGGCGATCATTTGTCACTAGGAACAATCTGGAAGGTCAGAGTTTGAGGTGATTTATTTTTCTGTGTTGCCTATAAACCGACAGTCTACGGTTAGTTTGTCTCTTAGCTGAATCCATCCATTCAAGATCGCTTGACAGCAACCGGGACAAACAGTCATTCTGCTTGAGCCGAAAAATAAAACTGTGAGTCTCCTTAAAGAATGCAAACGATGAAATCATAGAACATAAGTTATGTGTTAAGTGAGTTATTCCGTGCAACCTCTCGTATCACAACACATATAGGCAAACTAGTTTTTCTGTCAACATAGCGCTATTGCTTAGCTGTTTACATAATCACGAAAGAAAAGAAAGTTGTAGACAGGAGATAAAAGGAATGTAACAAGAGAGGGTCCAGCCACCAAAAACTACGGTATCTGCACTCAGACATTCTACATAAAGCCGCCCACATTTTATAAACAACCAACCAACCAAGGGATGCATACAACTAATGACGTTGGTTGGCGCTAACTTACCTTCCTGTTGAGCCATCGATTTCATCAGTTACCTGGGGGAATGCTTACTGTTCCCCAAAATGAGATTTCTCTTGATTCTTAACAACGAAACCAAAGGCCCGATTTTACAAGATGGCAGTATCATTTCGTACGTTTTTTTCAGTTGCTACGCGTGATAGCAATGAAAATCAAAAATATTAAACTGAATTACATTCATGAGTCAAACCAATGTCATTGATCATTGACCGAAACTAGTGAACCTAAAATAAGCGTCTGTTCCAAGGAAACCGTTGGGATATAGCTACTACACAAAGGGACTTATGATAACGTGGTTTCTAACGCGACGGCTGGCTCATGTCAACCAACAGACTACAATGCAACTACACTGTCGTTTCAGTCGCACCAAGTCATTCACACTTCCTTACATTAAAATGCGAATACCAGAGCTGTCCACTTCACACTGTATTTACCAGTTCACCTCCAACTTCAGTGACTTAAACTGGCGGGGCTGATCGACCCCTGTGTTTTAGGCTGAAGGAACACGTCCCCAAATATATCGAGTTAATGTGCAGCGTGACTTTACGCGATCCATCCAAACAACACAAGCTAGCAACCTCGATCACCAGACATCTGCAGCAGACCGATCACGTGGACGACCCGACGAACGGTTTCCGTGTCTTGATGCTTCATCACAAGCCTATCATCTTTAAGCCGCTCGAGACGCTGCTTGCCATGCGTAACAAACCAGTCCACTTTGTGCAATAGCTGTTGACCTTGAGTCCCCGTCTCTCATGGTTCTGACCAGTGTGTAGAGCGACCCGATTTATGAGCTTAATTCATTTAAATATTTCCCGCTTTCACTGCTGTTACGTGTAGCAACTGACGGGAACATACGAAATGATATTAGCATCTTGAAAAACCAGTCTTCTGATTTAACTATTCAAATTCGTAACTGAGGAAGAGTGTTTTATATTTTCGAAACGCATATTGATGTGTCCAACACAACTATCGTCTAAATTATACGTGAATCCATAAACGAAGCGTGACACACACCACTTTGTTGCTGAGATTTTTAAGGAAACTTGTACAAGAACCAAGCCTCAATATCTCTACAGGATTACATTCTTAGTGAGAACGGACTAAGTGACCGTGTGTTTCCACATTTTCTTTCTCCCGACTTTCCAAAATGAAACCGTCATCCATGTGGTTGCCGATATTGATAAATAGCTAGAACATAAGTGGATAAGGTGCATCAAAAATCATAAACGTCATTTCGGAATCATCATGTTTCAAAGTTTTGTCAGTTCAATGAAAAACACATCCCGAGACAAAACGCGTCAACATACCGACTAAAAGAAGTTGCAACTCTCGTCGCCGGTTCTCGTGTTCTTGCTGTAGATGTCGATCGATCCTGATGCTCCGGAATTTGGACGTTCTGTTGATCGGGTGAGAATTCCTGTTCATCAATGCGGCTCAGCTTGACTGGTCACTCGACTGAAGCCCAATGCAGTGCGATCAGCCATAAATACATTTCTACTGGTTAGTTGTGGGGTTGTTGCTCTGCTCAGTCGTATTTTGTACTGAACCAAGATGACGTTAGACTATAGAGTTGAAGTGGCATTTTTCATCCTCTAAGTCTATAAAAGTGAATAAATCATTTTTGCTTAATTCAAAGCTGGTCGATCGTTGGGTTTAAAATTTACGAAAATCGTGAAATATTGGAAGAAAGTGTGATACCAAGGGCATTACATTGGACGTTACTGAGACTCGTTCAACTTTTCCTGACTGACAAAACTTCTGCTCACTAATGCCCGAAACCGGATAACTTATGGCTACTCTCAGAGTTTTTGGTAGGATATTGGAGGCTACCCAGTGGGAAAGTTTCGATAAAATCTTGACTTTTCCGTCCTCCGGTTAGTTATGCACAGTTAATCACACACACCGTAAGCTCAAAGTGTACGGTCTAACCTCACTGGGAATAAAATGTGTGAGGGAATATTTTATAACAGTCGCTAGATGAACGAGGTTCTGAAGTTTTGGAAACAGACAGGCTATGCTTACGACCAAACACATTATTGCTTTATTTCATTCGGTTTTATCTAAGGCAGCAATAGTGACTGACATTCACAAGCATTACGAATGGGGCATGAACCAGAATCGTGTAACAGATCTGACCAACAAACGTGGAGTACTTCTACCCCAAGTTCATCGGAAACTCATCACTGGAGTCATCAGTGATGACATTCATCAACTATGCATAACCAGTGAAGTTCAACCACGTAGACACTCAAGAAACATCAAATACTGAAGCTTGTAGTCGGTAACCAGTCCTGCGAGTTACTTGGGCCACTTTTCTCATAATCAACAGAGTGCGTAGACCAGTGTAGATGTCAGACACATCCGCATATACCGTCCAGAATCTCACTGAACGTCAGGATCCTAGAGAACACCATAATTTTACAAGGCAAGGTGGCATAAATGGCATGATCAAATGTGACCAGACTCTCACGGTCAGTTTCGTGATTCGTACAATCAAAAAACTAGGTAACCGTGATAGGCCACTTCATACCGCTATGGATCCAGTGTAAACGGATTTGACAAAAACCGTCGAACAACCCCGGAGTCGGAATTATAATCAAGTCTTCACTGAATTCTTCCATTTCGTATTCCCGTTCAACAAGAAGTCTCAATGGTCCACCAGAAAATTGTGCACACGCTTAATACTCGAGCATCAACTGGTTCACGTTCACACTCCTCACCGTATAGTGTACGCGCCTGAGCGTCTGTAGTATCCCTCACTCATTTCCGTCGATAGTTTTCACGAACTTCCACGACTGACAGGATTCCCCAACAATCATACCGTAGTTTACAAGGTCACGTTTGCAAACGGCTTTGATCCGAATCTTCAATAGCAATAAGCTGTTATAGATTTTCCATCATTCTCAATTTGTTCATTTGCTCGTGTTTATTCTCCAAACTAATGACGGCCAGGCTTTCGCCAAATGCTATTCAAATACGACACTGCCACACACCCCCATACGGACGCAAACCTATCCACATCCCACCCACCCTCGTTGTCCAAACACGTCAAGCTGTCAAATATAATTTATTTTGCTTGCGTCAGATCAACAGCCTACCTACCTTCAACGTTCCACGTTCTCCACGTCAGATCAATCGGTCCGCACTGGGTCAGTCCGATAACCATGACTGCGTGTTCAAACTTGCAATATAACAATCAACAGATCACTAATTAATATGAGGCGTTTAACATTGGAATATCCGTCTGATATCTGGTGCAACAGAGAGGTTTGCAGCGGTGTAATTAGGAATCTAATAGGTAGTTATAACATTGTCAATGCATGAAATTCGAGATGAGCAAATATCCGTGAAGGGGCTGTAGAATCATTGTTGATTTAACATCGGTAACTTCGAGGGCGGTGATATGGAAACATGTACAATAGAAATTTACGAAATTTCTCTGATTGTCAATGATGTTTATTTGGGAATTCGGCAGATTGAAATCGGACATTATTGTCATCCGATCGTAGTGTCCTCGTTCAGGTAGACATTCGATCAACCATCTGAATACCGTAGGTGTTTATGCACAAAATAGACTTCCCTGTGTAATGTTAGAAAATCCTGGAAGAGTTGTTGCAAAAGGCTTGTGTGCCGATGGGCTTGTGAATTGATCACTCGTTCAGGGAAGCAACTCCTATTAACACACATCGCACGGGAAATGATCGTTTTTTTCACATAACACCACAGAGTTCTCAATTATTACTGTGGCTACCGAGATTGTTGCAACGCGTTGTAACTAAATGCGATTGGTCACACTCTTATTCTCAGGCTGGTCATGGGCATGGAAGTCGGCACGTGAACCACAAAATCACCCAGTAAATGCGGACGGCTATCATTCGCCGAATAAGTACGCTTGCCCAGCACGAAAGATTAGTTCTTGACCCGAGCACATGCTAACCCGAGCAACACGCGCACGGTGTGGGTGCCGTTATGAGGCACAGATAATCCAAGGGTGGACTTGCGGTCAACCTTGACCCCAATTTGAATCATTTACGCAAAGAAAAATACTTTCAGTTTTCCTGCGCTGTGTCATACGGTATTCAGTGACTTTGTAGAACATGCTGTGGTGGCAGGAAAACGGAAGCATTTATGCCCACTTCTTACCAAACCCCTAAGTGTTCAAGTTGAGCCGTCAGTCGTATCTGTTACACAACAATAATGAATGACTACTTCCACTTTTGCAGAAACGAGACAAACGCATATTGTTTCAACCAGCTTGTATTGCAACGAACTTCACTTAAGCTTTTAACTGAGTGGTGACTCTGGACGTCCTCGTTATAACTGTGCGGAGTACATGAATTGACAGCTCAGTGATAAACCACCGAACATATAAGAGGCCAATTTTCTCCAACCATAAATCTATACACTTCCGCTCAAAAAGGTGGGAGGATCACCACTTATGGACATATCTCTTAGATATACAGCGTTTTAGTCGGATATTATCAAGAAGTATGTGATGTGACACGATTTATTAACATATTGGTACGGAATTTTAAAAACGGGCGTGAGTGAGTTGGCCATTTAGCCACCGTCGCTCACAATCTTGCTAAAGTTACAATGAATTCCGAAGAATGATGAATGTATGTCACTGTACTCCCACAGTTTTGCTTCGTTTATTTTGTGGCCCTCTTCACTGACACATCATAAATAATTCGTTTCCAACTAATTATCCCTTATTACGGTTGACAGTTATCTCCGTTTGTTAGCAACGAGAGAAGTGGACTTCGGGACATAATGCAGAGAAATTTAATTGAACATTTGATTCTATAGCGAGGGTTATTCCAATTTACTTGGACGTTTGATTAATACAAAAATGATATATGAAGTCTTAAAGATACAGTCGACATTTTTGTAAAGAAATCCTTGTTCATGAATATATACACTACGGAATAGGTTTTGCGAAAGGGCTGATGTCATCGAGATTATGAAGCTGATTGGAATCAACAGGGTTTTAACTGTTTTCTTCCCAGATATTCGAAAATGTCTAATATTTTGATCTAGTAATTAAAAGTCACTATTGGGATATTCTACCTCGTTTACATCACGTTAATATTGATCTGAATAGATCGGTTTGGGGCCAAGTGTTTTCCGGGCTTTGGACGTGTGCACAGGCATCTGGTCGCCCGTTAAGTGTATTTGCCGAACGCGGATACAAAAACAGGGGTTAACTGAAACTAACTGAAAATCACATTTCTGGGTTGTTCAACAGTTCTTTTCGAGGTTCCCACGTGGATTCACACCTGTATAGAAAGGCTTGTTCTGTTTACCTGATTTCGTGACGTGGAAAATCTAAGAATGGTCAAGTACTTCCGGTGGTTTTCCAATCATTGAACATGTACTAATTATGCTAAACAACATCGCAGAACTTCAGTGTCATGTATGAATTTGAGGTGGTATATTTCTGTATGGATTCTGTGGACGAACGCCGGAGAGTATGACAAAGAGCATATATAACTTTCTCAAAAACCACTCAATGTGGTCTTTAGCAGCTTCCGTTTTCTTCTACGGGATATGTGGTCGAATACCATCAGACACGCTTGCCTGACGAGTGGCAAAAACGGTATCACCGTGTGCTTCCGGTGAGCTTTAATCATTGAATGCGCATTGAATACGCACTATATACGCCCGCTGCTCTTGTAAATTGATATAGATTGTATTGCATCTTTCTAAATTAAGTAATGTCTTGGCACGCAGACACTGTTTGTAACCATTAAATAGATCGTATTTCAGAGCACCCGGATAAAAATCCTCTTCTATACTTGGCAGTGGATTCATTGGTGACAAGAATTTTGTGAAGATTTTTTAGTGCAAATGTAATTCCCTCAAATCTTTGAACTTTGCGAAAGTGCTACCAAAAGCTGACGCATAAAATAGGGAAATCTTTTTTCCCTTGATGCTTCTCAACCATATGTCCCAGTTGTCAGAATAAATTTTCCCCTGGAAGCTATCAAACTGGTGCTCAGTTCAAGTCTTCTTTTGTGTGTTTGTAATCAGAAGTAATCAGAAGAACTGACGTGAGTGTACTTCGCTAACCTTTCGTCACACTCACTTGTAACAGTCACAGTAGTTCAGATGATTAACACTCCTGTCTATAGGGACCAATCTCCAGTTTATGGATCACAAGTGAATCTTCAGTTCATATATTCTTCTTTTTATCAGAAAGTGTGTATAAAGAAGTATACCTCTTGACTGACCTCAGTCTCACATTACTGTACTCTCATGTTGCCAAGAGACACCAAAGAACATCAGTTAACAGCCCTAGATGACTACACAAAAGTGCCCCTTACAAGTGACTCGGTTATTGTTCTTGGTTGGCAGACAACCGTGTTGAAATTTTTTTATGCGAAGTTAGACAGAGAGTGCGCTTTTTCTCACCCTATCCGCATAAAACTTACAGTATACAGAAGAAGAAGCTTTAGTTCCAACACAAAGTTTGTCAGTCCAACTCTTGTTTAAAATGATTAATAGTGGTGGATCTAAACATCACACATTCTAACTGAAGTAGAGGACTGCTCGTTTCGAATTTATTAACACGTAAGTTTTTCAGTCTATTAGTATAGCTACTCAGTAAGTCGTCAGTCGAATAAATTGGTTAGCTCCGTTATGCCGAAGGTGTGACACGGTCGAGAGTAAAACCTTCTGTTCTAAAGACGTGCTGTAAACTAGGATATACCGTCTACTACTTCATCAACGGGGACAAACCGAGGTTGAAACCACTTGTGCAATACAGCAGGGATTTGGGGACGTAAAAACCGGTAGTAATGAATAAATGTGTGTGATTCAACTACAGTAAAAAATAACTTGTAGCTCAGCTGGTAACGGTCGATAGATCGAATCCAACCGGAACCCGGTTAATCCACACTTATATCTCTGTACAATTAAGCAATCTACCATGTTACTTACTGACAAAACAAGTAGTTTAACTGAAGTACACGTCCTGATCACCGAGGTGTCTTGTATTTCGAGATCACCAAATCAACTGTATCGATGAGCATTTGGCGAAGTGATATAATACCATTGTAGGTCAGTCAAAATGCCACTAAGTTCATGTACCAATAGTATAAGTGTACACATTTATTTCTAACCACGGCTCATCGTCTAATGGGACAGACCATATTGAGACGCGGCCGAGGTCATGAAGAATAGTTTGACAAACTGACAGTGATTGGTCCGAGTACAGATTTATCAGCTGTGCATTGTTTAGCTTTCTGGTGAATTTGTAGCAGAATTTGTACGATTGAGCTGTTTTAGAATGAAGTCGGTAGCTGCTACCCCAATCGTAGAGGTTTAGACAATGTGGTCAATGGTGGACGTGCTGCTTTGCACACTGTTAAACAGAGATCACTGAAAACGTTAGCTTACGCCATTTAGCCGGTCACTGTAATTTTAAAGCGGTTTACACTACACAATCCGGAGGTAAAAGAACACGGTTATTTTACTAGCGCTGATACGTAAGTGTATTCTCTTCTCGGGATCGATTGCTCAGATGAATTACTGAATATTTGACCACCTGATTCAGTTATTTTCACACCAACCCCAAGACATCTCGTGGTTTCCTCATCTCGTTCTATGCAGGCAGCCATTTTCGTCACAAAATGTACATCTTGACATGTGTAGTTGAACTTTGAATCCAGCCTCTTTTGTGGCTTGGGATGAGCAACAGTTCACCACTTGGTCAGTGATCAAGAACTCTACAGAGGGTCAGCGGATGTTTTGTGAAGCCCAACAGATCTGCAAACTAATGTAAACCTTTGGTGCCATATCACAAAATGTTTCCATGTACATCTGAACTAATGAATGAATATTTGCTACTAACAAGATACCGTGTTACCTACTTGGTTTAAGTTATTCACTCACTGTCATAGCAACAATAAATGGACTGAGGGCTCGTTGCAAAGGTTGACTATGACGTACTTTATTCGGACTGAAGGTCTGAAGTGGTCAGCTAACATAGTACTTGGAGTGAAGAGGCCAACATGCTGGATCGAAAGACGGTTGACATATCCATCCATATAACGTGATGACCATCGTCTCGACATGAATCGTGAGTATGTGAAAACCTTTGACGGTCCATAACAGCAAGTTCCCAGCTCACTTTACGGATACCACTAGCTACGAGTATAATTAATTAGTTTGTTTACTGCCTCCAGTACAGCTTGTGATCGACGGTGGATTACAAACATATTTCTCGTCAAGTCGAAGGTTCTGCACTCTACGCTACTGATTAGTTGTTATCGCACAGTCTAATGCAGCAATTTTGAGGCAGATATGACACATTTTGAATATATGTAGTTTTGGTCTGCACTAGTTATATAACGCAAAATACTCGGCTCATCTGTCGATTACACCATACAAATCGCTACATAAACGGTCTGCTTCCCTAGTACTGGTTGATCGCGTGACTGAAAGGAAATTGAGTCAATTCGTTTTCAAGTAAGGATGTAACACAAATGGTTGTATTTCAGCTGGATTCAACCTGAAATAAACTAGCCAATGAAACAGTCATTAGTGGATTTTTAATGTATGTATCTAAATCACAGGGAGGTTTGTTTAGTCAATGATTCGTCCATCGGTTCAAAACAGTTACAGGAAATGATCGGGTAGAGAAGTGGCAACAGGACTATAATAATCAGGATGCAACACTGAAATTAACTTCAATTCCTTTCAATCGCTTGTATATCTGGCAAACTCATCAGGCGGATTTTCATCTGAACCGCTTTTTGTTGTTTTACCACCTAATATGGCATTCCTCTTTGATTTATATTTAACTAACAATAAGGCAATAGACTAATTATGATTACTATTGGAAACTCTTGATGACGAATCCATTTGCGAACAAATGCTGAAAACTATCAGTTAAGCAAGATTTCTAAATATTATTGTGACTTTGATGATTATTGGCCTATTACACCAATTCCAACCTTGCTTGAACAATTTGGAATGGAAGTGGCACAGGCTAAGGACCGACCGTGCAATCGCCTTTTAATGGACTGAAACGAAATACGCCCAAATATACATCGGGTGATATTTAAGCAAAGCTCAGTCGAATGGCCGACAGAAAACAAGGTGGGCAGTTTAGACTGGCAAATCCATATAAATAATTTGTAGCGATCTGGAACTGATTTTGCTGTCTGGATGTTCACCACACTGCAATGTCGAATGCGAATTAGCAGTAGTTCAAAGCTAACAAGGTAATCGCCTATGTCAAATCAGCCCACACAATCATTTTCTCATGATTTGGTTGGAATAAAATAGGGACTGCCCTTTTGAAAAAATTAACCTTATGATTTTAAACAAAGGAATGCGTTTTGATGAGTTTCAAATATTCATACGGCTTCTTCGAGGCACGGGTTACAGCCATTTTTCATCCGATTTCAAAACATGACTTTTCCGATCTTATACTGCTTCCCAAACGATAAATAATGAGACTGATTTTAAACTGGACTCAGAAAGATTTAACGGCATAATAGGTGGAAAATTTGAAAAAAGCACACTAACTAGCAGATAGCAGTTGATTAATTCGTAAAATTACAATGTGTTCTGGATAATCTTGTAATGTTGTATTTTGTACGATGCATTGCCCGAAACAGAAGGAAAGCGTCATAAAAATACCGATAAGCAAACGTCAGTTACTCAGGTGACACAATTGAAGTACGTGATAAGTGAAAAAACTGGAGTTTTACACATCAAAGGAAACTGCTTACGCACATCTGACTCTGTGCGATAAGTTGTTGAACAGTACATAAAAAGAAGAAAAGACACTTGGAGAGTTTCGTTTCAGAACCAGTGAAATTATAGTAAGGCATGCAACACAACAAAGTGAAATAAAATTAGAATGGAGAAAGAGAAGTATGAAACAAGCATGGACACAATCAGAGACTTCTTATCACTGGCACTAACAGATCACAAACCTTTGTTAACTAGCTGAGATGACCAGAAAGCTCCAGATCTAGGAATAACACGAAGAGCAAGCTGTCAGCTAGAGAAAACGCTGGTGATATCGTTAGAGCACAGTCAGAACACGGTCCCCTTGAGTAGAAATGCTAAAGCGCTGCAATGATATGCTTTGTAGTTTGACAGACCTGTTTGTTAAAACACAATATGTCCCCGCATTATGGCAGCGAAATCAATCCACAATCCAGACCAAAGGGCTCACCCAACAGGCATGTCACCTGACTGAGTCGGATGAGGGGAGGAGCACAACACAGTATCGTGACCACAGCCAGACTAGCTGATACGGTGATGAACGTGCGATCCCAAAGTCGTCGCTTGGCCCCATCGTCCCAGTGATTTGGCCACCACGGTCCACGATCGATAACACCTGGCCGTTCACACGTCTCTGTGTGACCGTTTCAGCGCCTGGGTGGTGACGCTAGTCTGGGAACTAGCATGCGTCGGCGGGTACAAATAAGCAAACTGAAAATACGATATTTCCCTAACGGATTGTGCTGTCGTGATAATTGTTCCACCAAACGATGGATAATAAACAGCTGCATTCACGACCTAAACAGATTCACAAATCACTAAAAAAAGGCTGACCAAAATCCAACAATTTTCCCTTAAAACCTCAAGCACGTCATAGTTTATTTTTAGGTTTACCGTGTCGTTTGGGGACTCTCACGTGACTTATTGTAGCCAAGCTGTGGAAACGATGAGTGTTGTTTAGTATCTCTCAGGTTCCTCGCCCCGTTAGGGCGCAATGTCGTTCCATTTTCTGTCAACATGTCTTGTTTGACCATTTTATCGGTGCCTTGATGAAGACAAATTGTTCCGTTATCGAGGTTGGCGTGGACACCTCGTTCAAAAATATTGTCCAGATTGAGGTGTTTTGTTCACCGGAAACTTGATTCGTCCTGAAAAACGATCTATCCAAGATGCGAAGGCCGTCTGGTTTGGGTTGACACAAAACACTGGTATCATACGGATTTCGGTTAGGTAATTGCGACCTTGGTTGACATGTCAATACATGTAAGTACTGATCGAAATGTTTGTTCGCAAACTGATTTCTCTTAGACTGTAGGTCCAAACGCTTCTGATGGCAATTTGGAATCGATGTTTTCATTTCACTGAAGACCTGTCGGACTTGTGTGTCCTGGGGCTACTAAGTTGATCTCCGTATTTGTGTTTGTCTGCATGACTGCCTCAGGCCATGGTGATACATGTTGGATCACACTCTTCTCAGTTCACTTCAGACTGCCGGACAGCAGCCACATCCAACTTGGTTTGGACGAATTTATCATGCTGCAACCTTATCGCACTGTTAAACCGCAAGTAAGCGAACGACGTGCCGGTAATCTGACAACCGAACTAACTTTTGTTTATACCGCCTTTGGTGGTAGTATGGAAAAGATTCGCAGTGTATTTAATACGAAGCATGTGGATACGCGATCAGTTAGCTATAAATCAGTTAGAAGGCTAATGAAAAATTCTGTTAAAAAAAAAACAGGGTCCATAGTCTGCAAAGAAGTGTTACAACGCTCAAATCAACAGACGGCTGTTCCACTGGTTACGTTTTGCGATGTGGGACCATCCCAAGCACAGGATCTACAAGGAACGGCCACAAACATTGAAGGAACTCAAAGTGGTCATACCCTCGAACTGTAATGCAATCCGCCAGACTACTTTGAAGCATGTGCTCTCGTCATGCCTAAACAGAATGCTGTTATACAAGCAAAACCGCGGAGAACACTTTGGGCATCCCTTGTCAATTTCAGGCTTATTTGCTAGTGTTCTCCATTCTTACCTTTGAGTGACGGTACTGTTGACTTGTCACTGGAACAGCACATCTTTGGCGGTAATTGGCAGATTCGTATATTTAGCGGATTCTATCAGCTTCGAATTAAGTGCGGAATCTGGTACAACATACTGTGGATTACTGTCGTGCTGAGGTAGAGTTTTGGTTTGTGCGTAGTGGAACACCATGAAGCAGACACTTTGATGTGCGACGTATTTCGTCATTTCTCACAGATACACGTTAACCAGACGAAATATCCAGAATGCGGATCGAATATTTATTGTACAGAATAGACAAATGGTCTTTTTAATGTTGTGAACGGCATCGATTAACATAAATCAGTGCGATCCAGCAGTACGATGAGGTTGCAACATGATGAATTCATCAAAACCAAGTTGGGTGCGTCTGCTGTCCGGCAATCTGAAGCGAACTGAGAACAGTGCGATCCAACATAACGCATCATGACCGGAGTAAGTCCGTTTCTATATGGACTTTCACTGGTTCAGTTTCACGTGCATTTTCTCCCTGAGTGTTTTCTGGCTTATCGAATGGCTCTTCTGAAGTGGACTACTGGTCAGATTTATTTGTCCACTGAACGGCGGCTAATGTAGATTTTTGTATAGAAAACCTTGTTTGCCATGCCTGTTTGGTCACCCTGTCCAATTGAACTTGTTTATTTCCAAGCCGCATTTATTGTACATCAGTTGTTTATGCGAGTTTCCTGACAGATTGTATGGTGCAGTTAACAAAGTTGGTACTGCTCACAAACAGACAACTGTAAACGTCAATATGTTTACTTCCCCTCTTGGTAACAGGAAACATCTGTCTTAAATCAATCAGATGAAGGTAGACAAATCGACCGATAGGATTTCAGGTTTACAAATGTATCGGACTTAAGCAGTGGTTTCTCTATATTCAAAATCTGTCGGAGTTAACAGATAGCGGTCAACTGAGTGAACCAAATGATAAGCGGAGTAGTTTGAAGCAGTGAAATTCGGAATGTGAAAGATTTGAGTGTGTCATTGTACCCGGGGTAACTTTACGAAGTTATGCAACAGTGGGGAATGTGTCAGCCTTGATAACTGCCTGTACCGAGGTTACTTTTGTTTCGGCTAGACACCAACTAATATTCACAACGACGGTCGACCCTATTGGTTTGTACTCAACTTAGTAAGGGTACCAACACTTCATTGATTCGCCACATAACATTCTGGTCCACTTTATGGTTATGTACTGTTTGATACTGAGCTAACTGTGTTCATGATTTCAAACAGAACATTCAGATGTATACTTTCTGATGGGTAGTCGGGGATTTTGGGTATTATCGAACTGCAGTGAACGTCCCAATTGGACATTTAGCCGATTTTATCGTTTACAAACACTGACGCTCGTCACAAATTTTTAATAACAGTTTTTCTGTATTCTGTCCAATCTGATTAAAAAGCGGATTATCCGAAAAGCATTTCGATTCACTTGTTAGAATCAGGAGCAAAAATTGAGCTGTTTATTTGTCTTGAGTGCCAACCGATTTTTAGATGAAAACCAAAACTTCACAGCACTAATCGAATTTGAGGTGTAATTCATTTAACTCACAATGGTTTTCCAGTTCACATTGTTAATTTCGAAAAGCTTCCCTTCTTCCGCTGTTCTAATTATCTTTCATATTCTTAACCTGTGAGTCTGTAAATGCATTTCTGATCAACAGTGTGGCAGATTTCATAATTAAAATGAAACAATTTCGAAAAACCTGAACTTAAACTGAGTTCAGGTTAGTGGCAGAAACAGTATGCTCAAGCGCGGCAAGCGCTTCATAAGCTGAGTAACAAGACCACGCATGAAGCTCGGAAATTTCACATCTGGGCTCACCTACCCACGTGCTACTTCTGGGCATACTGTTTGTATCGCTAGTTCGAATTCTGCCGAAGTTGAAATTTTTCTCAGTTGGGTCTCTTCTAAAATTATCAGATCTGCCCAACTGTTCACCCGTGGTAGATTTTCAGTGTTCACGAGTGGCGTGAACTGGTTGAAAATTCCTGCTTAGGCAATCGCACTGCTGAATCACTTCGTGAATTTCATATGATACAGTAGGTTTCGTGGTTAACCGAGTTCAAATGTAAAATTTCTATGGTCTGTAAATAGCCAGCCAAATGTTACTCTGACGTAGGTTGTGTAGACAGTAGATAAAAGATGACCGCAGGAATTTTGGTGAAATTTGGTGAAATTAGAAAACAGTTTCATCGAAACGTTCCTGAAACTGTCCGTTTTACTAGTGCAGGTAAGTAGAATATTTAGCAGTAGTGGTGGAATGGAGAAAATCATTGTTGGCAAGTTATTTTCGTGTCAGAAACGAGACTTTTACTAGGTTTTAACGAGGTGCTCATTGTTCCGCTATTTCCCGTCACTCTTCCTTCCTAAACATCTCGGAATTCACCTTTAGAACCCAACAGTTCTCTCAGAACCCTTAAGCATAGACGTTACAGTCTATGTTGCCTACAAACTGCTTGAAAAGATCGAAAAATCCCAAGTAAGTGAAAGCTTCATTTGGTAGTTCGAAACATAAGTTTTTGTTTTAATTAGTGTTTTAGTGTGATGATCAGGGCGGACGTTGTGACAGTTCTAAAACTGATAAAAGACCATGTGACTATTTCTTTCTATTAAATGCCATCATGACTTGCTCAGTGAAATATTTCATCAGAAAGCATCTCCGTTCACGTTTTATCATTTTATTAACCTACATAATGGAGCACCTTAAGAGGTGGACCTACCTGCAGTCTGGCTGTTAAGCTTTCATATTTCCTTTTTTTAAGCTGAAGGATATAGAATCGAACCTCATTTTCATGCTAAAGTTTATTAAACACGTCAGTCCTTATCCCACCGTAGCGTCTCTGAGGTTGCTGTGTTGACTGTTGTGCTAGATACAACACACTACAGAAATAATTGAAGCTGTTCTGTTAGCTGTTCAGTCACAGTCGTCTGTGGACTCAGTTTGTTCGATCAGTAACCCCAAGACAAGGACTTGTGAACTAAATTAAAGTGGAAAGATTCACTGGAACTGTTGTCAACATTTTGTTCATTCGCAAGCAGCAGATTTTCTGGTTGTAACACGCTGACAAACCTTCATGTCTCTACTTCACTACATTAGATGATTTTAACGGTCTATGTGATATAATGGATGCCAGCCACACGTGGTCTGAAGCTACCTAAAATCGACACTCTAATGAGTTACACAGTAACGTTAAGCCACTTGCTCAAGACGCATAAACCAAGACAACTGAACGGTCATTCATTCATTTATCCTCGTGCCAGTACCTGTTCCCTAGCTTTGTCTCAATCGAATGGATATATAATCGCCGAGTTTTACAACCGCTGTTGGTGAGGACCTATAGATTCATAGACACATCTTTTTCGGCCATTACGACCTATGCGAACCTGCACTACTCCTGGCTCGTTCAACAATTGAACACTGCACCTCAGACTGAAGACCTAGTCTAGGTTATCTCTCTAAACCTTGCGTAGCTGTTCGTACATTTTCATTTGCGTTAACCACCGCTAGCTCAGAAAATTCAACCTTCAATCTACCAGTTTGTTCGCAAAAATAGCATTTTGAAAACCTTGATAAATAATCAGAGGTGGATGCACTTTAGCTCCACGGAGTATTCTCGTACTCCTATCGATATGTGATCATTCAGAGAGGTAATTTGATCATTTTGACTAACTCACGGAAAATAGTTTATTACTACCATTAAATATTCATCCATGAATATCAAACTACTTGAAATAAATGAGAAAGATACGATGCAATTATTAAATTGCCACCGATGAGGTTATCAAGGTCGTTAAATGTAACGACCACTGGTTTGAGTTCGCGTACATCAAGAATTGGTCGGTTAGTAAAAGTTGACAATCAACCAAAATATTGATCTGGTAATTGAATGAGATCATTTGTTAATGTAAAACTTTTGATGATGCAGTAAAATAGTGAATCTGTAGGTCAGTAGTTGATCGTAGATTCTGCTTGCTTGTCCATTATATCGAGTTCAACTGACAAGTCACTTTCTACTGAATGTATATCTGTGTATACAGTATTTCTGCAGCAAAAATCCGGTAAATCAGATGAACCAAATGGATGGATTCCAACATCTCTCATGAAGTATCCGCAAAACTTTAAATTTTCGTAGTGGAATTATGTACACTACTGACGAGTTTTAACAAGATTAAAATTTGCGTCCAGTATTGCTTTTGGAAACGTCTAGTTAAGAAGTATGATAAACAAGGAACTTACAAACAAATTTTGTCCATATTCAATTTATATCAACCCATTCCACTTGTGTACCAGTAGTTGGAGCTTTGCTCAAAAGTTTCGGCTATTTCCCTGGCTTCAACGTGAGAGGCAGGCTTAGTTGCTGAGCTACCACTTGGAGTCAACAGAACAGTATTTGCGTCGATACAGTTGAACAATTGGACTGATACTCACAAATAAGTGTAGTTGAACGTTTGCACATGGTAATCCATTCATGTTTAATGTGAAGTCACTGACGCAATGTTCAACACGGTTTTCTTAGGAAAGCATGAAGGGAATTTAAATCGCGGCTGTGGATATGGATATGCCCCACCAATGAGCCCTGACAGAGTGCAAAATATGAGTTTAGTACTTCGTTCGAAAGAGATCGGTCAGAGCATCCATATACAGGCAAAAGCTGCCTTCACTTTGGAGTGGCATTAAGTTTTTATCAATCAACTAGATTTGTAGCTTATCACTAGCATCATTTAAACCAAAAGATTTATTCCACACAGCATACTACCAATGTAGGAGAATTTCTGAGAACACTTCAAGGTGGCAGCTTCAGATTACGACTTGTGAGGACAGTGAGGGTGTTAGAAAGGTAATCTATGCATACAGGACGACAGTGTTCATCCGCCTCACCTTGTTCATCGCCGCTTACTATCCATAGTGGAGTTGCTTGCTCATCACACTGACTGGATATTACCATCACTGCAAGGATGAGGCCAGTCATTGCTGTTTCGAGCAATATACCAATAGCAAGAAGCAGAAAAGTAGTATATCATCGTAGCTTACTTTCGAACGCTACTTAGTTACTTTGCATGTGAAAACTTTGTCAACTGAATGTAGTCTATTACCATTAACAGCATGGTCTCCACCTGAACAGCTACAAAATGTAATGCTCTAATTTTATATAGTCTTTCTCCTAGTTACTTTTTTTGGCTTCCCTGTCAACCCTGTCGGGATTGACAGTTTTTATTAATTTCGCTGTTTTCTTTCTTAGCACTGAACGTACAAATGTTCCCGCTCATTCACTTTGCCGAATGTTCCATCTGAAATTACTAGATGACTACTAGGTGATCTACAAAGTTATGGCTTCCTGGCAGGAAATGTGTAGATATAGTGGGATGAGAGTAGGAATCCGATAAGAAAAGGGTAAGAGACGGGTGTTTCAAATTTGTGAAGGCGGAGATCTAAGATTTTTTCCGAATGGTTTTACCTGTGTTGACCAAATGTCATGGTTAAACCAAACTCTGTTGTCGTGTTAGCACTGAGTTTATATGCAGTTTCACGTTGGACTTTTTTAAGTTACTGGTGGGTAGTCCGGGATTTGGTTTGGTTTCATGTTGATCTTCATTCACATTTGATCGCAACCATCGCATTCAGATAGACTTTCCAGTCAACCTGATCAAATGTGAGCGATTCACAACTTTCTTAAGTGTTGTAAAATGAGCGATCGGCTCATGAAGGTTTTTTAGCAGTGCATCTCGCTGTCCAGACGAGAATTTGCTCTCCGATCCCCGTAATGGTAAGACCAGTATGATAACCAACAAACCATCAAGGGTGTGGCCGGCTGTTCATGTCCAATATCCTACGGAAACTCTAGTGAATTGTGTTAGACTTGTTCAGTCACTTCGGCAGTACAATAAGCGTAGTCGCTCTGTCTATTTCCACTCGGTGAACCTGTGATCAGTGACTGTCAGTAAGGTTGGAGCAATAGAATTCAAGTTACGGAAGGAACAGTGCGTTTGGCCTTCACTGTTTTGCTTTTAGCATTCACATGCTGAGTGCAGATAACACGGTTGGGTTCAGGAGATTAGTAAGGTGATGTGCTGAAAATCTCAAAAAGCGTTGGTTAACAGCATTCTTCTTATCATTCAACACTTATAAACCTATCTCTCAGACACAATTCGATACACATCTTTAAGGACATATTCAGGTCCACGAAGTTATAGATGATAAGCCCTTTGGAAGTGTGAAATCAGAGTTCGAGAATCGTTCCAATTTGTGAAATTATTATATATAAAAAATGACGACAGTATACCGTCCCTAAATCTTCATAAAGACTTGCTAACTTTTAGTGTGTAATTTTGTGCGTACCTGACGCACTACTTAACGCTTCTAATGGAAACTTTTTACGTGTGAACCTGGATCTACGAACCGGCGAGTTGCAAAAAGTGTTCAGCCTATCTTAATCATTCTTCTCCTATGTTCTGCGAATCAGATGTTTAGGCTTCCGAACGTGTTAGTATCGCTCATTCCAAATGAAACCAGTATTAGTCGTTTTAAGAATTCATAATAATTAAACCTTATTTTACGCTCCGCTTCTTACTTGTTCAGTGTCTGGATGGTGTACTAAGTCAATGATTCAACGTAATTTAGGCTGTGTATTCACTGGAGGCAAGTGATAATCGCCTGACACTTCATCGCCGTAGGCTGAGCAAACCACTAGTTCAATAAACCCTTCCTTTAGAAGGTGACTATCGACAGAAATTTTGCAGCGCTAACTGTTTTATGTCTACTCGTATAATACTTGGCATCTTCTATGTAATCTATGATGAAAATGAAAAGGCCAGAAAATGCCGTTTTATTAACAACCATATATCTTCTTAATAGGTCGCCCATATTGTAGTCAAACGCGCATTCGTATAAACAGTGATATATGACATTCTAAGACTGACTGTTAGCACTAGTGTTCTCTTAATGACACTGCGTCGTGTACTGTTCATACGTTGTGAGAATTGTGACTTCTTATTGTGACAATCGTGGATTTGCTTCGGTAACTGATACTCAGTAGGCACGACCAGTCCCACTGTCATTTGGGCAGAACAGAACTATCACGTATTTTTGTAAACGACAATGGATACTCTTTCAAATAAGTTGTTGATATGGTGTTCGCTGCTTTAAGACTTCTGTTTATAACTAAGTGAATGCTAGGCTTACAGTTATTCGTGGGAAACTCGCTTGCTAGTAAATTTTGAATATATATAAATGGTTGGCTGTATCATAAACAACATTTTGAAGGACGTGTCCGATGTAGTATTTACACACACTCATTAGTACAACGAATTTTGCTCTAGGCTTATACAGAAGTGCCCAAATAGTGGTTGGCTGACTTCAAATGTTGCGTTCGGGTTTATTTCTCTCACTCTAAGCAATTGCTTAAGAGCGCCATTTTTATTCATAATAAATCTCGAGAATAACTCAGAGAAAATTACTGTTAAAAAGTAAGGGGATTTTGTTAGACGTAAATTGGAAATCAGTCATAGCTGAGCATGACTGTCGCATTCTCATGAGCACTCCACTCAGCCCCTATTGAACTGAAGCTTTAGACTCGAGTTTCGCTCTTGTTACGGTGCCTGGTTGGCGTATATCCTAACCACGGCCTGGACTACAGCCCTCACTATACTTTCATGAAGCAACTTCGTTGACTACTGCATCACTGGTTTCACATCAGACACGACTGAATTAGCATTAGCAAAATTCGGCCATATCTGCCTTCGGGTAGTGTTCAGATTGTCTGATTTCCCCAAAGGGAGACGCGGTCACTATGCCGTTAACTATAATCGATGATCTCATGACCAGGACTTCCCTTCAGGTTGAAAGCACAGAAATCAACAAATCCGGTGAACGATATTTTAGTTACCGGTAGGTAGTGAGACATGCACCATCGCCAAACTCTAACAGCAACAAAACTCGAGTACAATGTCTTTTCAGAAAAGAATGACTGGAAAGTAAGTTGGAAGGTGACAAATACGAACAAGTGCGAGTGATATTCTATTCATACTAGAACAAATTCGCATACTATTGTACCCAAGGAAAGGCAGACGTTTTTGATGGATGTATTGTGAGGTCTGTTGCACTCTCTTCTGATTGCCGGTGCAGGATTTGAAATGGGAGCTGTAAGTGATACATCTATGGAGGTTCTACGCAGAGACTTGCGGTAATTGGTAATCTGGTCTCGCTCAGGACTTTCTTACACACATTATACGGTACACTGTACTTATCTAAGGGTGAATGGCATTAATTTTTTCTGCTGTCTTAATGAAACACGTTATTTTCAGACAAAGTGTCATAAAGTCACTTAAATAAAAACGATACTAAACTATACGTTTTATTCGATGTCAGTGAATATAAAACTGCCCACAAAACTATGGTCCAACAGGGTTTAGTATCTCGGTTTGAATTCATTATTACGAACATATTATCTAACTTCGGTATCTCAACTTTGATAAACAAGTTAACCCTGAACATGGCTACTTATTAATTTGTGAACCAGGGCAGTAAAAAACTTGGAGTGGAACTGAATTATAATTGGAATGTAATTGATAATTTTTAGCGATCAATGGAAAGTCAACCTAAGACAGTTTGTAATTGTAATCTTCCCCATCATCTGATGACCTCCTGCTAAATGAGCAAACAATGTTTCAGAAGAACTTACGTAAACAAGACAATTGGTTAGTGTTGATATCCTACGGTCATTATAAAGCAGGGGTTTTAGTTACATATGAAATTATATCCGTAACTTAACCCATTGAAAACACGATGGATGAAATCTAATTATCAACCTATTTCAGTCTGGCATGTAAGCAGTTCACTCTGCGGTGAAAACGTTAGATTTAAACATGATCAGAAATAACTATTTCCAAGTAAAGTCAACTTAACGTGTCAGTTGTGAAGATTCACGCTTAACGCGATGTTTGTATCAGTTACAACTTGACGTATAAACCACCGTTCTTATTTTTGTGTGCAACGACTTGTTTTATAATCGGCTAGGTGATTCATTTCAATTACCATCATATAATTTTTACTCGTCATTTTCCCCTTGGTCACGTGAAGCGATTTGCGATCGTTAGCTTGAGCATACTGACATCTAAATGGGATAATGAGATAGCATAAATTGCTCTGCAACTTCTTTTCGTGCGTTAATGAGGGGATGTGAAACGAGTCAAATTCGTGATCCCAATCTTCTCAGTGTCCCATTCAAATTTCTCAAACCGATTTGAAGTTTCTGTAACCGATATCTATGGCCTGGTGAACAGCAACACGTTTTTAACTTTACTCACAAGTGAGAGACCAAACAGAAAGTATGGGATCTTCTGTGTGTCTACTGTCAAGAAATCACATAATTGAGAAAGAAAAGTTTTCTCAAACAATGAGTTGAGAATAACACGATATTTTGAGCAGGTTGTGTTTCAGTTCCCTCAGGTGGCTTTCGTCAGACTTGTAATCGAAATCACCTGTGTTATTTTCAACTCATCGGTTAAAACGGTGCTAAACATAAACCAAGAATCCTTTGGATGCCTTGTTGTTAGAATTAAAGTAGATCTTCTAAATCTCTTTTCGATTTAAACTACCCACAAATAAATCGCTTGGTTTTGTTGAATGAACCCACATTGTAACTTTTCACAAATGGAGAATTAGAACAGTTTACTACTGCCGAAGGGGGAACTATTTGTTAATTAATTGCTGATGACCCCTGTATTAACGTGCATGCCAGTGTTTTTTATACCGAGAAAGCAAATGACACTGAAGTTTCCATCTAACCCATGAACATCAGTCATGGTGTGCATACGTGAAATTTTAGGCGCTTAATCTCATGGACTCACAAGGAATTCGTAAACATCCGTTTTAGTACTAGTACACAGACCGAAAAATCGAATCCATGACCTTTCAGTAAACTTCATGTTGGTAATTCAGGCAACGAGTCGTAGTCACTTGGATCGCAAGATGTTGCATCAGTTACCATCTTCTCTTACAGACTGAAGTCGACCAGTCAACACTTCGGTTGGCTTAACGAATGCACGATCGTTTGTAAGCTAACCACGAACAGTTAACAATTGTTGGCCTGTGAAAAAGTGAAGTATTGCAACCAAGAGTAAATACGTGCATGCTTTTCTCTAACCTCAATAAACGCAACACCTTAGGTAACTGGTAAGTGCTTGGGCTACCAATCTGACACCTGTTCACAAGTCTTGAATTAGTGTCCTCAACGTGTGTGTTGCAGATGAGACCCAACACGGTAAAACCTTCGTTCAACGCTTTACTGGCGGCCACTTGCTTTCAAAACCTTCTCTCAACTTAGTACGAGACTGTATTCGATGATAAGTGAAACGTAAATAGCCGGCCAATTCCAGCATTTGAGAGAAGACAGAAAAAACAGGAAGAATCAGCGTGTAAGCCTCGTTTCTGCATTAAGATGAACAAGGCCGGTGATCATTTTAGAATTCATACTATACATACTGATGAATAAACCAGAGTAAATATAAGTTCGTGGATATATCAATGTAATTTTCAGGTAAGAGTTTTTGCCAGTTAACTCATAATCGATCATTCGAAATGATTAAAAGCTATTCAGAAAATGAAAGAATTTTTAACGTCATTTGACAGTGTACTTCAATTTGACATTGTACTTCAGAGAAGCTGCTCGGAAATAACTATGGAAGGAATGACATACTGACCTAATTTAAGCAACACACGATTACTGACAGCTCACGCATTCCGATAAACGTTTCAACCAGTCCCTTTCAAAATAGAACCATTGCACTGGGGTTTAATCGTTGTTAGGGCTCATCAGTAATGCATATCCTTGTCACTATCGGGATTTGTAATCCGGGCCGTAATTTCATGAGGCATCCATGTTAATCACTGAGTCACTGATCTCTTCTTAAACACGGCTGAATTATCATATGCAAATGCACAGCCACATTCGCTTATGAGTAATGCACAGATTGTTCAATCTCTTCGAGAACAATGACTGTCCTGTTAACTCCAACCTTTGGTCCCACACCTAAGACCTCCTTTCAAGTTGAAGTCACAATAATCAGCAACTCCGGCGAGCGATATTTCGATTACGGTTAGTGGAAGTTTTAGATGGAATAGAATGAACAAGGACATACGCTACTGTCAACCTTTAACGAGAACGAAACTCGAGTCCAGCGTCCGCTTTTTACAAGAGCTAACAAAAATGTCTACGAAAAAGCGAAATTTGCCCTAAACTATGAGTAACGTTCAGGTTTCATAAATTTGAAACCTGTTCTGCTTGTCATTAGAATAAAGATGGTTTCTTCAGCCGATGTAACACAATAATTTAGAGGATTTTCTGCATTACTTGTGAAATCGACGTTGCTTGCATCTGACTCAAAACTAATCGAATCTCTGATGTCATCGAAATACAACTCAATCAAATTCTTTGCAAAGAGAAGCGTCCAAATGTTCATATTTTGATTTCGTAACTGTTATAAAAAGAGATCATATTAAGATACAAACTTCAGTCATTTAACACACTGAACTTTACATGTTGCATTTCTGTTTGTTTTCAGATAGTTTTAATTAAATGCCCTGAAATGGTACATTTTCCGCACGAAATCTTATTCCTCTGTTAGTCTAATATTCTAAGTAGCTTGTTGTGAAAACGCAAAAACGCAATGTGTAATCCATTTGCAATTAAAAAAAACCGCAATTTCCGGATTCATGCTATTTCAAGAAATGATTTGTGTGATGTTATAAATGATTACATACTGATGAAAATGAACTGAATGAATGAATCACCTGACTTACACATGACACCCATTCCAGGGAATGTTTGAAATTCTGTGAACTATTTGACTGGGTGTTGTTTTGAGCAACGGGCCAGATGTACGTACGCTAAACCGACCGTCAGTGGCGTATCGGTTAACGCCAATAGGCTACTAACACTGAAAGTGTGATACCAGATATCCGACCAATCACATCAAGGAATGGACGGAGGCAAACCAGGCATACCGGTCAACACGTCTTGTCTTCTGGGTCTAAACGCATTCTTACTAAAACGTTTCGTGTTGTTAATAGTAAAGTATTCAGATAGACTACACTTTATTTAACGTTCAATTTGTATTCGTTCACTTGGGATTACGAGTAGGCTAGGAATATTTGTTGTAACCATAGCATCAAAAGCCAGCACCGGTTGATAACTCATGGTGATGTGTTTTTAGAGTGTTCGGTGAGTTCCTTTTTCTGAACTAGGTAATCATATGCCGAGTTGATTAATCCGGTGTTTTTTCACTGATCCGTTTGGACATGTAGTCTGAACAGTGAGCTCTATCTAAACCAGCTGCTAATTTTAGTTGATCAGTAAAGCTATGCTCCTGTCGGTTGTCGGTCAAAATCCATGGTTAGCGATTAAACCAGATAAGCGCGCGCACACAGACACTGAAATTAGTCTAGACACCTGGCTCAATCTACCCAGCTATCATAGGGTTTAGAATGCTTTAATTGTTCACATAAGATTAAGCTGATTTTCAGCATTTATGTTACTTTTATGTCACGTGCAGTATTGAAACGATTAACCATGGCAACCATGGCAGGCCCTACTGTTAAGAGTCTATGAAGATCGTTCATGGCTTTCACGGTGGGTGTGGGGAGATTGTTGAGAATCAAAGAGGGAACAGTAAAAGCCTGTGGCGACGTTGACGAAACCCAACAATGGCAAATTGTGAATGTTAAGTACATTGTTGAGGTGTAAGAATAAATAATCATTAATTTTCATACTAACTCACAGTAACACCCGTCACATAGTTTCGCATCATTTTAAAACATTTCGAAATATACACTATTCGTTAAAGACTAATTGAAGCTAGTGTACGTTCACAGTTTTTCTTGAACCCTCTTAATGAAATTATGCAATTTACATTTTTCATCGAACTGTGGTTATAGGTAGCTAGCACCGATCAGCTGGCTCAAAATGTACAGGGTAGTTTGCATTGCATCAGTCAATTAAGGCTTTCGCCCCTGACCCGTTGCGCTTTTCGCAAGTGTGCTTGCATCTCTCGACACACCTCGCTTAGGGTGTTTTTGTTGCGCAACGGGTGCTTATGTGTTTATAGATTTTGCAAGAACTTACATGTCCCTTACGGCTTTGTGTGACTAGATATCTGCTTGATTATCACACCCTACCGAAGCGAAAAATGACAAATGTGAGCAATCCAAAATTTCTGTCGAAAGCCAGTTATCTAGTCGATTTATCGCTGGTGGTGGTTAAGTTTCCAAATTTCTGTCCGTGTTGCAGGTAGGCCCCTCAATGTTATCTTGCTTTGTCTACTGTCATGCATTAGAAATAGATGTCTGCTGTATTCCTGAAGCACAATCGAACAAAGTTGTCACAGAAAAGTTCTTCCGAACGAAGGTCAAGTAATCGAGAGAAAATTGACGGCAGTCAATGTTGCGAGACGGATGGACGGTCCGTGCGCAGCTCCATCGGTGGGTCACGGCAGTATTATGCTGTACTGTCCGATTGTCCCGGCCGTAGATGACTGTTCAGCTCAGTTGAAGTAACACATTTCCCAACCCAAACATGCTATTTTCTACTGAAAATTCGACTGATTTTTATGTTATAAATGAACTAATTCACGTCTAAGTTGAAACTTCAAAGCTGGGGTAGCAAAATGTGAACCACATTATATATATATATATATATATATATATATATATATATATATGTGCGTGGGTGCATTCACCGATGAAATAATTTTATATATATATATATATATATATATATATATATATATATATATATATATATATGTGCGTGGGTGCATTCACCGATGAAACTGATCGAAAAGAATTGCTGCACACTTTGACATGGTTTAAAAATACCCTCATGAGACAAGTATCACCCAGCTACTTGAAGACATGTTTGAAAAAGATGGCAAAAGCAATTCCGACAAGTGACTGGAAAGGGTCAATCATTTCAGTAGCTTCCTCCATAGTGGATATGAAAGATTTTCAGTTCTCTCTGATGCCTATCTTATAGAACTGAAAGAAAATAGCAACCGTTTAGGTAGGAAATAGTCCCGAAAATGAGTGTGACATGCATGGGGGAACTTTTACAATATGAGCGTACCATGATCCATAAGAAGAAATCAGTCGTCATGGGACGTCTCTGTGGGGAATATGTCTTAGGTAGAGGTGATCTTGGTGTTTTTTCAATCTCACTTGGGCTGGCACTGGGACGTTTCGGTAATCTTTTGTGTTCGTAATTCGTTGCTTCTTTTAGCTTTCGTCCAATCACCAGACTACACTTACAGCACACACAATTGTAGTTTCCATCACCAGTCCGAACTTTGCAGGAACCTAGAATTTCTGCAAGTATAACCGAACTTATGTTGATTAAAAAATTATCGCAATGAACAGTATGGATTCGTTTCTCAATCCCAGCGTAATGGTTCCACAAACCCTATTAAAATAGCGATCACTGGTAAAGAGTTGTTTAACACTACAAACCAGAGTAAAAAACGATTGAGTAGTTATGCCTGTAAACATGTCGCAGTGTGGATCCATAATTTGCACTGCACAAGTGTGTGCAATTCCTGGCACTAGTTCTGTTCTACCGGAAACCCACGTTCTACATAATAGGTTTTACCCAGACATGGGTATTAGCATTATTAAGATTTTCAATTAACTACGCACAGGATATCAGTGTGTTTTGTCTTCCCAATTAACTTTTTTCCGTTCCTTGTTAGCCAACGTCTACCTGATTTGGCATTGTCTCGTTAGTTTTATCAAGCACCGGCTATCCAATGCGCTGAAATAAAACGAGAGCCAACATGTGTTGTGGATCCAAAAGGCGGATGACACAAGGGTTGCTTTATTGGAGAAACCAACACACTACTTAAGCGTCTGAGCACGACAAGAAACGGAAACACTCATTTGCACACCATACTCTTCTGATGATACTCCAGTCGCTCTAGACACCATGTATCAGTTCCGTCGTGTAGCGAA
>QNGE01001821.1:28046-83762 GCA_008508345.1 Paragonimus westermani | reverse complement strand
TATGTCATTCTGTCCTCCAACGATCCATCCCGTATCTCTGCCGTATTTATCACGCGATTATCTCGATCCGCGATCATCTCGAACCGCTGCTACTGAATATTGGTGTGAGTAGTATGGTGCGACCGTATCTCCTCACTACACATGCATTTCAGTTCCTACGGTTCGTGAGTTCATAGTCAGAGTGGTACATTTTAATTCCTGAGTTTGAACAGGACTTGGCGACCTAAGTTCCAAAATACTTTTTTGACAAGACTGCCTGTACATTGAAGGGACCGATTGGGCGGACTTCAAACCAGACCAGTGTTGTATGCATCAAAGTGGGGGTTAAGCCCAACACTAGTGGAAGAATCTTCAGTAGGTGGGCAGTCGCTCGCTGAAATAGATTGCAAACGGCTAAAACGATGATCATATGACAAACTATGGGGTTTCATCAAAACACGGCACTGAAGAACCTTACTGGAAATGCGCTTAGTTGGAAATATGACCGACCGCCCGTAGGCTTGACTAATTTAACGGGGTTTTACGTTTAAATGTGTAACTAATGCTGCCAGTGTGTAAACGGTTTTCGACTTTTGAAAAATCCAATCCCCGTTGCGAATTTCAATAGAACAGACAAAGGGCCAATATCACAAGACTTACTCTCCAGTAAGCTTCACGGCATCTCTAGTGATATGCATTGCAAATTCCAAACCGCACAGCAATCACAAATGGATTGAAGGTTAAAACCAGTTCGGTTGCTACCACAACTTCACAGCCAGTTCTCTCTATATACAACAAATGTTATGGCGAGGTCTGATTGTAAATGCTTCGACATATCGCAGCAAACACTCATCCCAAGTGAAGAAAGGAACACAAAATGAATTCGATGGATTAACCACACGTCACGTCATTAGGTGAGGCATAGTGATCTATGCTGCTGGTTTCTTCCAAGTTTCTGCTGTCAAATGGCCTGATCACGCAACCACCTGTTGAGCGCATATGGATGAATGTTCGGTACCGGTTGGCGCTCAGTTCTGCTCAATTGGAATGCTTTGCATCCACATTTAGTTTATAGATTTCGCTTGCCTTAGTTAACTGGGAAGTCGGGTGCTTAACAGGGGGCAGGGTAATTTGGTACTAGCTATAGACATCATCTGATCTTGAGGCAAATAACGTGCGGACAACAACTGGCTTCAAGCGCTGTTTCCTGTGGAAGGCAGCTGCAAAACAATTGTTTTTGGGGGGATTTTATTTACTGATTACTTTGCACACCAGTCGGGTTGATTTTTTATGGTTCCTATCGAACATCTTATGTCGTGTGAAAGCCTGCTGTTGTTGACCTACTTCATCTAAGGTGTCACTGGTGTAAAACCGTTTTGCCCGGTAAAGCAATGTGTTCGCCACTCCTCTTTTGAATGTTACTACAGCAGAACTGTCAAGTGGTAAGTACTGGACAATCCATGTGTGCTTTCGATGGATCAAGCGTTGAGTAGATCACTGCAGTCTCCTTAACATATTCTTATTCAAGAACAACAGTTAACCCCTTTAAAGATGCAGCCAAGTCTGCTCGGGTGTAAATCACGTCGTTTGTTTGTTGTCCGTTAAATTTGCAGGGTTTATCAGTCCGTGTTATTCACTACGAAAATAAATGTGGCACACTGCCCGAATTATTAATGAGCGTTCAGACCAGCTACTTAGTAATCGGAGCTTTCGTATTGTGACACTCAATAATAACAGGGGGAAGATGATCTTCACTGAAATTAACTACTGTTTTGTAGACCGTTCGGCACAAAGCCATCTGTGGAGTAAAGTGATATCAACTTCGGCTGCTACGTAACCGTACTAAGTGTATACGAACCGTCTGGTCAGTCATCTACGGAACACCCACGAGTAGTATCCAGGTCACTTTCGGGTGTTCAGAGTAGAGCCATAGACGTACACGTTCCAGGTAAAAAAGGGGTCAGAAAAAGGACAAAACTCGTACAATCTTGTTGTTCTTATAGCTCAGATAGCTCGCGTCTAGTGATTGCCTTCTCATCATCCCCAATAGTGGTCATAGGTCCGATTACGTAGCTGAGTGGCGTCTGACTTCTGTGCCAATAAGTTACGTACTATAGTGAGAAAGATACAGTAGTGACTCGAAAACAGGAAAATCATCGGTAGATGGTTTGTGAAACGTACTTCCAAAGCAAATTTACTAAGCCACTGAAGTGTCGACCGAAGTTTGTTGTCACAACCTCGTTAGCAAGCGTGACTGAATGTGTAGATATGAACATTTAATTGTGTCTAATACGAAACCAGTGACACAGCCACCAACGTGGTCACTTTATTGACTTTTTTGTGAAAATCCGACCTAAACTTATCCCTCGAGTGTTTATCCTCGTACATTCAAACTCCCCTGTTTCTGATCGGTAATTGGATCTTGACCTAGACGTTTTTGTTTTATCGCTTCAATTTGATAGTTGTGCGAATAGCCAGTTGTCGGTCATTGTAACTTCCTTGAGTGTTGTGTGCATCACCCTTTTCTGGAGCTCCGCTCGTCCCCATTGTTTTCGAACCTGTTGACTGCTCGTAAGAACTCTTTTGAGTAAGATTATCTTATTATGTAATTACAATCAATCTTTAGCTTGTTCGGTACAAAATCGTAAGTTATTTCCCGGAAACGATCTGTCGATCAAAACAGTTGTGTCTATTTAATTATTCACTTTGATAATTTGTTCAATATTATCGTGGCATTGAGATTCAGTCTTCTTTTGAACATTTGGGATTGTTGGTTTAACGCTACGCGTTGCTCAACATCTCTGTGGAAGATCTACAGTTGCCTCATAGCCAAGTGAGGCGGTGGCTCAAACCCCGGCCCTGTCAAGAATATGCACCACTGGCGAGTTCTAACAAGGGCGTCTCTATCCGAAAGAGATGGACTGAAAAACTCACTCACGTTTGAAAGCTGCAGTCAAATATATGTAGTGTTCTAATTCACCTGCCGAGGATCTCAATTAAGCTAAATTACCCCCACAGCTTTTAAAAAATTAAGTTTCAATTACACAAACAAAATAGTCCAACTTGAATTAACACACTTTCGGTGATTGCAAACGTTTCACAAGAGCAAAAACAGCACTGTCGAGGTGGAAAAGTGGCGGGTCAATGCGAACCGAGAGCAATACATGTATGTAGTAAGTGTTTGGCGCCGCACTGAAAAAAAAACGGTTTGCCTCCGCTCTCATTTAGACACTGCACACATACAAAAACAATCTGCACTTTTTAGATTGGTCTGCCGAACATTTACAACGGAAAAACGGTACAAATGTTTAGAATCTGCGCTAGACAGACCGAAAACACATTGGTACACAGGACAGCGCAGCACATGGCTGACTAACACAGACACACCCTCTGTTCAACCTCAAGGGATTCGAATATGGGAGACCACAACGCTAGGAAAAATAATCAGATCTAACGGTATCGAACTGTGCCACTAGGTCATAGAGGTTAGTCTATTGGAGGACAATAAATGTCAGCCTTTGATAGCCGCCTGTGTGCGCTCAAAAGCAACTGAATGCTGTTCTTTGCTTTAGCTGTGACTAACTTTCGAAGTTTGTACAAACTGTTTGTTACAAACTGCCAGAAGACCAGTATGCCATGACAAAGCTTTCGGACCTATTAGCCAACGCATCGTTGAATGAAGTTCCAATTTGCACAAACTTCTCACGTGAAATTCACCCCTTCAGTTAATGGCTGACTGAACTCGCATTACACAGTCCGCACTACAATTTACACATTCGTGTTTGAGCTCCAAACATCGGTACTGGAAATTTCTGTTCGAGCAAGATTATTGCTAGACAAAAACTGTGTAATTTAGACTCATTCGGCTGTCTGGGTTTTACCTACACAGGAACACTGACGTACGGTACAGTGCGAAAGTGTCAAACACGATCGTGAACCTAATAGAAGACCTTTTTTATTGAGATGTTACACTCTCTTTGGAAGGCAAGGTGAACGTAATCACCGAAACGTCAATCGGTTTGCAATGTGGTCAAACTGGTTAATGAAAATGAAAGCCCTTACCCAACCAGAAGACAAGATAGTCTGCTTTAGTAAGATAAGGGGCAAAATATGTCTTGCTGCCTATCTCGGACTAACTTGCGGACAATTAGAAGAATTACGAAATGTAGGAAATGTGTTTTCTTTCATAGCTACCGCATGGAGGAAAAATGCGGAACTTGATTCATTCATAGTGGGGAGTGCGGAGAAATAGAGATTGATTAAGAGAATGATCGAATCTAATTGCATAGTGTCAGTCGATTCCCAGACACTCGGATTGGCGGGCAAATACCACATTGGTCACGTGCTCTGAGAGTGAGTATTTACACAGATTTGCCTGCACAATAACGAAACGGAGAATCACCCATCACCAGGCTTACGGCTGGAGCCAGATAGAGTAATTGTCCCTACGCTGTCAGTGTTTTATTCGGGAACACCAGGAGACGCATTGTTCATCCATTTCTTTTAATGAATTTCTGAGTTCATTTGTTATGATCTGGTGACTGTGGACCTTTGCTCCAACTTTTGATTCACATCAACGACTGGGCTAGACAGTGTCTTTGAGGGAGCTACATATTTCTTTTGTCTGGTCATATTGTACAGCAAACTATGGTTCACTGCAGTCCGACCAGTTCAGCGCATCTGTCCATTCCTAGGTATTCACAAACAGTCTGTGGTGACAGTTTAGTAGTTCTGGTAGGTACAGAACCAACCAATCTGAACACGTTATCGATGGCCCTGATAATTTAATGTGGCTATTCACTATTCATCCTCGTAAGACTGCTTCTAAATTACATTTTTGCTTGTGTATGCTCCCTATTGCGGTAGATCATCAAACCGAAGGTGAGAGTACTCCGACCTCATGTGGCAGGGAAGTAGGTCCAAAAGCCGGCGAGCCGACCGGGGACAGCATGAGCAACCGGACGAGCCAAGGCCCAATGCGATCGGTCCAACGGACGAGGAATGGCAGGTGAAAAAACCCTGATCGAAGGCGTCAGACACACTCACAAACCGGGCTGAAGTGCAAACGGCGTGTGAGCGGGGTGTAGTGAGCTGAAATTCTGACCCATTACCACGAGCGCGCGTAGCATGGCAACCAGCGAGTTGGACAATAAAGACTGTGCTTTATTGAACGTCTTTTTCACTACACCATGGTCAGGTTGCGCACTTGTTTTCAGTGAGTACGAAGTATCGTACCGGTTTGCATTACACAGTCCACAGGTTCTGAATTAAATGTACACACAGAACAGTCCCATGAGTTGATGACTAACCGCACAAATCCAGTGTGACAAAGACCCACAGTGAATTTCGGTGCCACTGGAATGTTTTCCCCAAGTAACAAACTGGTTAACGTTGTGTCCTTTCAAAGGTAATCAGCCATGCTGAACAAAAAATAGGAACGTTGTGGTATTGATTTCTTCATTAATCGATACGTCAAAGGGCATGTCAGTATGAAGGTCGCTCAAGAGTGAAACTGTTGAAATGTTTTAAACTGTTAAGTGACTATCAGTTAAAGTTTGCTTTATAACCATGATAGCTCCAGTATGTACCGCGATTAGGTAAAAATAGTGTAAATTCTGCTCACCGACATCGATCAGTCTAAGAGTTGATGCGAACAAGAATTTAAATGGAAATGTTACCGGTGGGAACGCCGTAGTGATTTGAACTCAGAACGATTCCTCAAAGTACAGATACGCTTGGTGAAACTAAACAAACAAAGGTGAATGAACGATGCTGAAATGGATACGTTTGTGCTTCCAAACGTTACGGTCTATCACACTGCAAAAGTGTCATTGTTCCATGGAAAAATAAACCGCATGAAGTGAACCAAGTCCGTTTCCGGTTCATTGTGTTGAGATGTGAGTTGGAAGTAACATTCTGGTTTATTTTCGTTTTTTATTCGTGATAACTTCCGGTGTTTTACTACTTTATTCGCAAAAATAGAGTAGGGGATAGTTTTAGTAAAAGACTGTTCAGTAGATCAACAAACTGTGTGAAATCATTTGTTAATTCGCACAAGTTGTTCTTCACTGTACCGAGTAAAATGACATTCTGGTGGTCTTTGGAAAATCTATCAGGCTTGGAATATGTGAACGGAAAATTTCCCACTCCAAATCAACGAGTTCTTTAAATGTATAATGGTATCACTGGCTGATATCAATGGCACATGCAAAGTTACAAACTGTGAAACTGTTTACCCAAACCTGACCGCTGTTGAACTGGCCCGTTGCTCGATTGTCTATTGTGTTGGTGTTTGGATAGACAGTGAATCGCGTCGGTTTTCACTTGCAGAAAGGTCGCACATCCCACAGTGAGTTTGACTGATATAACAGATATCACTGCCAAGCTACAGATTCAGAACAAGACAACCCATAACTTTTGTAAGCATGTTCAGGTGTTCACAAATCTAAGTATGTACACGGAACGAACAGGTGCGGTGCAGTGTGAAAACAGTCGACCGAATCAGGGCAATAGCTTTGGTGAATACCAGTGTTAACTGCATGGGAAATCCTGGGGGGTCATTTACTTGCTTGAATCATTTGGCGGATCCTATGTGACCTAATAGGATGGTTGACAACTGATCCAGAATGTGAAATTTCTGAGTTTTCTTAAATGGCTTCTTATCTTAGCTGACAAAGAACTTATCGTTCCTGAGTGTTCTGTTCCGCTCGTTGGTTCGAGTGCAGCCTCAGACCAGGTTTTCTACGACAACATCTCTTCTAAACTCAATACCTTTCTATCCTCAGTCAAGCGTGTAACAGATATGGTGTGGCAAGAAAATGCTTGTCCACACAGAGTAATGTACAAATCGTCAACCGGTTTCATATTATGCTTCTGTGTATCCCATTACTGTGATGTCGTTCACAGTCTTGTTGCTAGTGCATGTCCTTCTCACGGCCAGCCTTCGCAATTCGGTTTGCAATTTTGGATCGTCAATGAGAAATGACAAGACACTTACTGTGTTTCCTAATGAGCAAACTGAGTATCATTCGGTACTGTGCACGATAAGGTCAGCAGAGCAAGATTCAAACAGGTGAACTCGAGATGACTTTTACCAGTAGCCTAGTCGTTTTACCGATCGGTTTCAGCACAGAATGTGTTTTATTTACAAAAACGTCCAGCAGCTGACAACAGCTTCATTGACAACTCGTACCGCACTTGACGGCTTATTTCCTGCCTGTGTAACTAAGTTAAAACAAGTCTACCTAGGAAAAATAAGAAATACAATTAGCAGAAACACGCGTTAAATTTAGCTGGTTAAAAGAACGCAACAGACCAAACAAACAGGCATTTTCAATTTCACTAACCACCCTATTTATCGTAAAGATGTTTGGATAAATAGCGAACAAGTGAGACCATGTTTGCAGACGTTCGTGTAAATAATGGAATAGAGTTTGGAACGAAGCAACTCAGCGAGTAATTACTTTACGTAGCGGATGAGCACAGTTGTAAATCACTCTGCGAGAATATTCATCGTAAGTTTTAAAGTAGTTGGAGAAATTGAACCAGAGATACTAGTGTACTTAGACCAGAGCTTCTCACAATAGACAATCTATCCTTTTGATGATAAGATAAAAAACAATGGAATGGTAGGAAACGTTAGAGTAAAGTCTGATAGCAGAGATGGTGCTCGGTAATTAATATAATACTTTATCTGCTAAACCGTTTAGTTTTAGTTTATTATGAGAAACAAATATGTGACCGAGAGTTAACTCAACACATACTCGGCTTACGGAAACAGACAGTCAGGATACGATGGATGTCACCTAAAAGGGGGTATGAATTTTGCTGTCTGCTTGCCTACGGTTAAATGATGACAAAAACCCAGTCCAAGACCTAGTAATATGTGATACTCGGAATAAGGGATTTCGAATAGTCCTAGGAATCGTACTTGAATTGAAACCTCCACACAAGTAGTAAGGAGGAGGCCTGGTACTGGTAGCAGTAAGCAATTGTCATTCATGAATTGAGACGTCGAATTTATGGATGTACAACAGTATTAAATAAATCACAGCCTGTCATTGGCTGATCTCATTAGCACATGCAACATCATAAACTGTATGTTGATTGGTGGAATACGGAACGGATAAATTGGCGAATAACAGAAGGCACAACACTGAGACCGTTCGTTCAATCCTGATGTTGTATCTTTAACGCGATATTTGGATTGACCGTTTGTCAGATCTTCTGTTGTGTCGGGGTTTGGATAATCGGCTAATCGAGATTTCCACCACATAATCTTATGACAGTCAGAAACAGGCACTAAGATAAATCAGAATGTTATGTTATCAGACAATTTTTCAGCAGAACTTTCTCGTTTGCAAATACTCCTGACAGCGAAACGGATACAGCATCATCAATAATTGAACGTCATAGTGGCTCTGTTGCTTTCTCGAAAAAAGCTGCACCTGATGTAATTGCTTTCCATCACCTACTTCACAGCTAACACTGTTTGATCAAAAGTGCGTGTGTGTTCGGCTTCATATATGGTTGCATATCAATGCGACAAGCAAAATGAAATATAACGTCTCGAATTCTCAACGTTTCTAAGGTTCTTTTAATGGGGATGACAAAGAATCTCCATGATCCCAGTTGAACACAGAAATACAATAACCCCCGGAAAGAAACTACCCTGAAACTGGTTTGTGCATCTACAAGAATGCGATTAATCTTTTGTAAATGGAGCGCTTTGATCGGTAAACAATAGCCAATATCTCGCATGATATTGGTCACCTGAAAAACATTCTTCATTGTCCAGCGGAATTAGTTCGCGATAGAAAAGAAATGTTGGGCATTTCATGGAAATCAAAATCGCCCACCTATGCATTTCGGCATGAGTTACCTCTCTTCACACACAACATCGGTCAGCTGAAGGCATTCCAACCATAGGGCTAAAACTTGAATAACGCACACCAGACGATGATCCTGATGCATAGTATGCTCATCTAGTGGGTTACGTGAAGATATACTGAAGGTGTGAGGTCCTGACGATTTACAATCCCGATTAAATTTTCAGTCTAATTTGAGATGTTTGCAATAAAAGGAAACAAAAGTCAAGTTACAGAACAATATCATGCTGGGGCTACAGGAGCAAAATGATTAACACAATTCAAGAGTGCAGGAAAACGTTCAGTTACTTTTCCTACCCGTCCACTATCATATTTAGTCGGCTGAGATCTCGATACAACCGTCCGGTTTCCAGCCAACTATCAAAAAAACTTCAAAATTTATTATTCGAGACTTCGTCTAACTGATTTCCAGTCTGCTAAGGATCAGTTAGTAACAGCATACCACCCATCGCACTAACTGTTAAACATTAGTGTGGTTTCATGTTGAATTATACCAACTATTTCACTTAGTCGTTTTTCCTGTGATCTCAGACGGTGCATTTAAAGATAAGTAGCATTGATGTCAGACTGAGGAATTTGGTGTGACAGAAAACTGAAGAAGACTTAGGAACTGTTGAGTGTGGTGCATAGTAGACAGAACAACATATACACTCGAAATCCTCTGGAAGAAGATCATTCAGTACCATAAGGGAGGAGAACTTAGCAACACAGGTAACATCTAATTAAATCGGAGGTGTTGAAATACTAAGAGCTGGTCAACGGGCTTTAGCGAAATTTATATTGATGTAAGTTGATCAAACTATATTGAAGTGGGTAATGTCAAAGCATGAGCTTCTGTCGGTGTTTTCGTGGGACAGTCGCGTTGTTGATTGTATCATAGACCCCGAAATATGCAGAATGGAATAATTATACTTAGTCGCCTAATCAACTAAGCTTAGAGATAAGGTTGAGGCTACCTGATCATTTCCACAGACGACACAATGATTAGCTTCTTAACTTGAATCATTTACTTAATGAATAGCACCGTAAGTGCTTTTTCTAAGAAATTTTCAACAGCTCCGGTACTGTTTCCTAAAAATTGTGAGTAGCCTAGGTAAAACGAAATGTCAGCTGCGTGCTAGTGACCAGTACACCAACCTGGCAACCATGAGAGTCCACGTTTGAATCTTAGTCTGATCTGCGTGGTACGCTACAGATACGTAGTTTCCATAAGATTTTTGAGTGATCACCTTTCATAGCGGATAATTGGCACATATCATCGATCGTCCGAGGTTTGAACTTAGACATGCGTGTTTTTGTGTACAGCATATTGACCGATGCACAATAGTCCAACATTTAACCCAACAAAAGTGCCGCATTTACACGCATACTAATAATTATCACTGAGTAGCGTTTGGATTTTCCAACTGTCTCAGAATAAGGCACAATTTCAACCCTGTTGACTGCCTTCGATAAATCCTGATTCTTGATTCCATAATCCAACTAACATCAACCTCTTCGTTAAACTTATTACTAATAAATTTGTCCTCGTGAACAACGACATAAGACCAGAATTACATTTCACAATACATTGATTGTGTCTGTGAAATTTTATGGATTTTTTAAACCAATCAAAATCTCCGCGCGAATTAGATTACACATTGTTATAAAATCACCTGTTCAGCCAGTTTTGTTACATTATGTACCAGAGGACACATTTCTCGTGTCTAACAAACTGAGATCCCTGACAGTCGCAATAATGCGTAGTCAGTTAACAATGAAATTTCCATAATGCGTTACACAAGAAAATTTCGAGATAAACGACATAAAATTATAAGACACTTTAATATGCATGCTTTCTTCCGCAGAAAATCACTGGGATATCAGTTTTTTGTATTTCAAAATATCAATAAAACATTTGGGCAGGATCGTGACAAACGAATCATGGAGAGTTAGATTCAGCTTATTTCTTTCTCGCTTTAGGATACTTTTCAACTGCATTGTAAAGTCGTGGTTTATCAGCTTTTTCGTGTTAATCGAATCAATTTGCATCGGATATTTTATTCCGGGTTCAGTTTATCACTACCGATAAAACATGTGTTCGTCTAGGGAGGCGGTGCATAAGACGTTCGTAGTGAGATTTTGCATAGCAAATATCACAGTTCTCCACATTTGTAAACAATGGTAAACTTGCTCATTCTGTTAATGTGTGAGAAAGCATTTGTTCTCAAACCGAAGTTCAACTCACATTACGACAAGAAGTTGCTTTATGTACCCCGAAATTGAGATGTTCATTTATCGAAATCATTATACACTATTACTGACTACAAAACGAAAATTGTAGTTCTGGTGATTTTTCGACTCATCCGCTCGCACCCTTTGTCGACAGTCCGTACCCATCCGTTATTGAATATGCGTTATTAATCTTCTTGCAGAACCACGCTACAATCACCTCAAGGTGATCGCGGTACTTCTGTTATGTATCGGGATTCGTCAAGAAAGGTTGCATAAGCCCGACAGATGCCCACAAGTCCGATTCTCGAACCACATTGAACAGAGCTGCATATGCTCCGGGTCAAGAGGAACTGACCCTTCAAACTTTCAGCAGTTTAGCGACGGGCAGTCCGGCAGTGTTCGCCGTATGGCTTTTGCGAGGGTGGGTTTCTTTGGAGTACAAGCCAGTTAAAGGATGCTAAATGTTCCCCTGTGGGTTTGGTCATGTGATGGGTGACCAAACCGGAGACGCGACTATTTCAACACTCAGTGGAATATCTCGATACAACAATGAGATATGACCAAAGTCCAGAGCGGGTGGATTGCGGCAACACGAACGACCGGATGAGCCACCACTTAGCGAAAGCGGACCGATGAGCGAGAAATGATTAGCGAAAAGCACGACAAAAAGGCCAGCCACGCGGACAGAACTAGGCAAAAGCGTATATGATGTGCAGGTAGATATCACTGCCGTATTGTGGACTGGAATTACGGTTATTTAACACCAGAGCGTACACGATGTGAGAACTTGAGAGTTACACAATTAATGTCCTGCTTCATTAAATGACTTTTTACCACAAACATTTCACAGACCTATCAGCACACAAGTCTTCCATAACGACTAATCACCACTATCAATGAGGCAGGGTTTGTCACTTTCTGTTGTATATGTTTCCATATCACTGACCTCGAAGTTACCGATGTTAAATCAACAATGATTCTACAGCCCCTTCACGGATATTTGCTCATCTCGAATTTCATGCATCGACAATGTGATAACTACCTATTAGATTGCTAATTACACCGCTGAAAACCTCTCTGTTGCACCAGATATCAGACGGATATTCCAATGTTAAACGCCTCATATTAATTAGTGATCTGTTGATTGTTATATTGCAAGTTTGAACACGCAGTCATGGTTATCGGACTGACCCAGTGCGGACCGATTGATCTGACGTGGAGAACGTGGAACGTTGAAGGTAGGTAGGCTGTTGATCTGACGCAAGCAAAATAAATTATATTTGACAGCTTGACGTGTTTGGACAACGAGGGTGGGTGGGATGTGGATAGGTTTGCGTCCGTATGGGGGTGTGTGGCAGTGTCGTATTTGAATAGCATTTGGCGAAAGCCTGGCCGTCATTAGTTTGGAGAATAAACACGAGCAAATGAACAAATTGAGAATGATGGAAAATCTATAACAGCTTATTGCTATTGAAGATTCGGATCAAAGCCGTTTGCAAACGTGACCTTGTAAACTACGGTATGATTGTTGGGGAATCCTGTCAGTCGTGGAAGTTCGTGAAAACTATCGACGGAAATGAGTGAGGGATACTACAGACGCTCAGGCGCGTACACTATACGGTGAGGAGTGTGAACGTGAACCAGTTGATGCTCGAGTATTAAGCGTGTGCACAATTTTCTGGTGGACCATTGAGACTTCTTGTTGAACGGGAATACGAAATGGAAGAATTCAGTGAAGACTTGATTATAATTCCGACTCCGGGGTTGTTCGACGGTTTTTGTCAAATCCGTTTACACTGGATCCATAGCGGTATGAAGTGGCCTATCACGGTTACCTAGTTTTTTGATTGTACGAATCACGAAACTGACCGTGAGAGTCTGGTCACATTTGATCATGCCATTTATGCCACCTTGCCTTGTAAAATTATGGTGTTCTCTAGGATCCTGACGTTCAGTGAGATTCTGGACGGTATATGCGGATGTGTCTGACATCTACACTGGTCTACGCACTCTGTTGATTATGAGAAAAGTGGCCCAAGTAACTCGCAGGACTGGTTACCGACTACAAGCTTCAGTATTTGATGTTTCTTGAGTGTCTACGTGGTTGAACTTCACTGGTTGATGAATGTCATCACTGATGAATCCAGTCGCGTGCTTATGGTAATTTGTTGTCATTAAACGTGCATTGATTTTTTAGCGAATTCGTTAAACCGTGTTGTATCTTCGTGTCTTATGGCCTTACTTGACCCTTTTGTTTGTGCCTATCATTTTATCCCATCTGATATCCCTCCAGAATTTTTGCATTTCTAGCCTGCAGTTTCTAAGCACATATTGTGCTATCCGGTATATCTTTAATAAGGTCATCCACACACATCCTAACCGAGGGCTTGTCTAATGTTATGATTTCTGGATAGAATCGTGCGTGACAAATTTGCCATAATTATAACATAGGTCCTCAACTGTGTTTTTCCGTTACGTACCCCATCTGATTTGTACTCACTGTTGGTTACACTCACAACATTTCAGTACACTGTCCCCAACTCTTCAGACGTCTTTACTGACAAGATTCTCAGATTGAGGGCCTTTTCTGAAAGCAATTTTCACTCACCTACCAATATCTTCTTGTTTCTAGCACCAACTTTTAAATAAACGTGTTCTTTGAAATTTAATTCTGTGTAATGTTGGAAGTCTGTACGTTTGTTGTTGGTAGGCTCAACCAATTCCGATCTCTCATGCTTCGGTTACCAAAATTATAACAACATATTAGCACATTAGTTGGAAAAGTTGAGTCAGTGTTAGTTCACACGGGTTGCAGACATATGGGTCGGAGGTGAAGTAATATTCGTTTGTCGATGCTTCTTCTCAAACCAGTACTTTGAATAAACCACTCTTATCCGCCTTTGACTACATCAAGCAGAAAACCGAACAGCAGTACTAATCAGAAACTCCGGAAGCGCAATACTTTCGAATACTGGTTGTACGAGGTTGACCACTGTGAAACATTGGTGTTATCCTCTCTCTGCATACAGCTTGTTAGCAGGCTTACTTGATTGAATTCCTGGAATGTGCTTACATGATCAGCGACACAATATTTATTCAGGTTTTTGGGTTCAGTTGCAGGACCTACGGGAGAGTCAAATATCTGTATGTGGTCGTAGGGGTAGACAGGAATTATCAGATATTGATCTAGGACATAACATTCCGTAAGAACCGCTTTGTTGCTCAGCCAGAACCATAAAAGCACATACTTTTGTTTAAACTTCCTGCGGTAGCGAATATTCGTGTTATCTAAGGTCACCCTATAAACACGAGGGTCGGGGTTCAAGTGACCATTCGGATACAGGCACACACTATGGTTGGATTCCAACGGGAGCAAACTTCGAGTGTGGTGTCTCTTTTTGATATGGTCGTCCGAACAGAATAACCAGATTATCGACTGGAGTTAACAGGGCAGTTACTGTGTCTCTTCTCGAGACAAGCGAGAGTGGTTGAGTGTTCAGAATTGATAATTCGGTCGTGCCCAATGTGAGGTGAATGCCACATTGGTGAACGCGGTTGCCTGATGAACGCGTTGCCGGAATTCAAATTGCTGCCGTGGCAAGTATATATATATATGACGAGTTGTAATGAGAACGAGACTGGAGTCTAGTGTTTGTTTTCGAAAGAGACTGTCTGGAAATTCTACCTGAATGTGAAGGCTGCGATCAAATTTTAATGATGTTCACCTTGAAAACAAACCAAATCCCCGACTACTCATCAGTTATCAAATTCAAGACGTTTCACTGCAGACAAGTACTCCGACTGTACACCAGTGAATGTGTAGGCACGTGTAATTAAGCCGCTCCAAAAACCTTTGACCGATTACGCGCCGACGTAGACTGACACTCATCCTCTAGTATACTTTACGTTGCCGTTAAAGAAATCAAGGATTCAGCGAACAGACTGTTTATGGCAACTTCTCCTCTTTTGTTGGTACAACTATACAAAATTAACTGAGGAGTAGAACGTTATTCGTTAACAAATGAGGAAGGAACAAGATGAGTGATCAGATGATTAACACAACTTGGCTGTAGTTAGGACCACACGAACAAACGAGATCAGTCTTCGGTCATCAGTGCTAATCGGGCTGGGTTAGTGGGATAGGGACAAAATGCGTCACCAACTGGGAGGCTGTGTATGGCTAAAGAAGCCCCAGGGTTTCCACCGTCTGGCTCTGGACACACAAATCTAGGTTACGTGTTCGGACTGCGACAACCTAGACTATCGGCAGGATGCGACATCTGACCTCGTATGACAGGATAGCAATCAGTCGGCAGACTGTGTGAAATGCTGTCACCGTGTCTGTGGGTCGATGGCCATCGACCAGACTGGTCAGCGTTTACGAATTTATGGTATTTGTTGTTTCAAGACGAAGCCAAGCACGGCAGTGTTTACCAGTTCTTTCAACTAAGCGCCTAATGGTGATATCTATGTATGCTGAACCACAGAGAAATTTAAAGAAAGACAAGGAATATGGGACTTGGCAACATTTTCAAACAAGCCATCTATCACCTTCAGTGGTGCCGTCTATTCTGAGTGAAATGCGCCTATGAAACTCACAGCACAATAGGTCGTGTTCAGGACAGTGGTTGTTTGATGTGATACTAGTTTGATAACCGAATAAAAAGCCTAGCGTTCTAAATATACGAGTTACATGACCGACAGAAATTTTCGAATGAGTGGTTTTGGTTGCGTCCAGCTATCAATACTTTAAATCCGCCGGACCCATTTGACTCACACCAGGCATGAGTGGGTCTTCTGTCCATTTTCTTACAAACCATAACTTCAGTTTCCGTAAACTAGCAACAATTACTACAAGATGTTTGGAATCGCACAATTTATCCACATCAGAAGGATTATAAAAGACATGCACCAAAAATGTACATTATAGATAAGTGCATCGAAAATGTGGATCAAAAACCTGAGCTACCGGAAATGTGTGACATTTCTACTTAAAAGCTGATCTTAATACGAAAATGTATGCCATAAACTTAAATCTGAACATATCAGTTGTTTTTCCGGAATTGTGCCACTCACTTGCTGAAAAAGACACTAAATTGCATACCATTTAAAAGGTTGGTTCAATCAGTCGCACTGCTACGAATGAATAGATAACAAGAGATGAATGGGAGTAAAATGATTAGTAATTAATCAGATAGTGTTATGTGAAGGTGGCTATCACACATGTAATATTCGTTTAATGTATTATGATGTGCACGTTAAACTGCAATAAAATGAATGATAAACACAGTTTTCGGCAATTTCTTTGATATAATTTTTTTTGAAGACTTTCCTCAGTTTATTATATTACATGAATTACAAATAAAACTTGTCATGTGATGCTCTCTAACGTAGTGGTTCGCATTTAATGACCACGCAAAAAAACCCAAAGTGACTAAGTTGCCCAAGATACTTTAAAATTGATACCCAGATACGTGAAGTTGCTATCGAGACATCTTAAACTAGAAAAGGTGTAGAGAGTGCAAATTATGCATTACAGGAAAAATTAAAAGCACACAAAGATGAAAAGTGAATTTGGATGGCGACAACTAGAACAACCATAGTTTTCGAACATTCAAGAGGAGGAGGATGTTTAAGAGTCAAATCCCCAATCAATTGGAGGATATGTTCAGTAGTCTTGAAAAACCATAGTGATTGCCTGAAAGGTTTTGAATCTGTGCTTTGTGTGGATAATACTTTTCTCAAGTGATTACTTTAGGTTCCTCTTAACGGGTGTGACATAACTTGTGTCTTCTCACTTAATTGAATTCTGGGAGGCCAACAGTAGGGGTAAGGAGGCGTTCTGATACTGCATTTCCAGCCGAAATTACAATGCCAAGATCGAGCTAGACCAGTTTGATCACTTGATAAAAATTCAATTTGTTGACTTATGCCGAAATATGGTGACCGAAAATTTACCTCTGGTGACACACTACCGACAACAAGGTTAGGTGTATATGCCAGTCTACAATTAACTATTGCCAGTTGAAAACTCTTGTGATGTGAAGTGCGATGGAGACATCATTCTAATGTGTGTCATTACAGAGGTAACATGTCACCCTAAATGTGCTTTCCTCTCCAACAGTTTGAATTAGTAGTTCATGTGTGACGGAGGTTTGTGTCTGCATTCACCCCTGATAGTAGCATGTTACAGATGGCAAGTAATTCTGCCTGCCTGGTGAATAACAAGATGTTGGTGAAGCGAGCGAAATAATCAGCACTTACTATTCGAGGGACTGACAGGGATCTGCCAATCAACGTCACCTCCAGCCTATGCTTTGTGCATACAATCACAAGTGACCCTAAATGAAGAGTGCTCCCATTAAAAAAGTGTTGTGCAAGTATACACGTTTAAGGTATGTCCTGTTTTATGCTTCTGCATCACTAATTATTCACTGTTGTACGACTCATCGGGATATAGATGATGGTTAGTCGTTGACAGTTTTTTCAAACCCAGAAGTTTCTAGCCTTAATGCAGTCTGTCCTGATTTTTTTACTGTATACTCATGAGTTAGTCAGGAGCTGTTGTTTTTTAATCAGTTATTGTCGTTGGTTTTAATCAGAAGCTAACTAGTGGATGAGAATTCCTTCATCAATCTTGGACTTCGACAAACTCGACCCGACAAACTCACTTCGTCTGCTGTAACATCCGAACAAATGTTTTGTTCGTTGCACAGGGTAGGCAGACCTGTCACGCGCTACAACAAGATGTTGTGTGCGTGTAAACACCCTATAAAGACGTATAAATGTGTCGCGTTTGGCGTACACGCTTTGCCAGTCAGCTCATGACAAAGTAAACAGAGCAAACGTTTGCTTTCAATGCACGATAGAGAACTGGAATGAGAACGTTTGACAAATATTTCTGTGAAAACGATAAGCACACGCTAAAAACGTTGCCCAAGAATTAAAAACATTCGAAAAGGGTTAAACTGTGCTCCTATAAGACCTGGTGGCAGCGGGAGTTCAGTCATTCATACTTTGAACACCCTACCTAGTGACCGGTGTAGTTACGCAAAACAGACCTATTTAGAGTTTGTTAACTCACAAAGAAAACGTTTTATAATTCTGTACAATGAAACAAGATGGACCAATCATTGGCAAGACATTTTATGACAATCAGGGATACAGGAATAACATTCCAAACATCTGAAACCGCTAAATGAGCATGTGAGTCCAACGCTGGTCTTTTTTGCGGAGGCACCCTAATGTCAGTGTATACACATAGTTTTCTTTCGTTAAACAGCAGTTACTTCGCAATCCACCCTTTTGTGCCGATGTAACATGCGAGCCGGCTCGTTTTTACTACGATTATTCGCAACACTTGCCGATCAACTTTCGGGCAACGTGGGGGCACCAGGAGACAGCGTTCCTCCGAGGTAAAGATTTCAGAAACAGTCTTGTAGAAAGAAACAACACAAACGAACATGAGCCAAAGGTCCAGTAAGCCATGCACAACTTACACAAACGAAAAGTAAAACGGCGCCAACAACACAACACGTTGTGTTACGCCGTTCAAATTCAATCCATGCGCGCTTGCTGGTTGGAGTTGCACTTCACACAAACGTCAAATGTTCAGTAGTTAGACAGTGCAATGACCTGTGCAAAAAAGCGCTTCAAGAAACCCCATTAAACTTCAAAATGACTGAGCGAGGGAGTAATCATGAGTTATGAAAGACTTGAGTACATTACTCCGTAAAGGCCATGAGTGTTTTTGGTCATCACGAACTCCGTTTTATTTTCTTAACCCCTGGGCAGTTCAGTACAAATTAACACAACAAAAATAACATTAGGATGACAAGTACGTTAGCATTTGGGGCAGAACCAAAATTCTCAAGATAAACTCCACTGATATTCGCTCATGTCTTCTCTGAAACATGAACCTTTTATTTGGTTACGTCAGATAAGCGTGTCCTGACAGAGATCCAGATCACCCACAAGTTCTCCACACACAAGCACCCTCAACCGCTGGAATACTAGTCGGTCCAGCATTGGCTTGTTTTGATTTACGATGATTAGTTAGTTTCAGTGAAACACGTGAGTGATCACCAAATCCCTATAACTAGTAACGTGACTTGCGTTCGGACTGACAACATACAGACTAAACCTATCAGTAGAATCACTAACGATTTATCAACTGAAATCGTGATTGGTTAACGTCACTGCAATTCGTTGCAGCTGTCTGGAAAACCCTTATCTGACTAACTTTAATACAACACCGCCTCACACACAGGTTTTCACTTCTCATCCACCCCAGTGCCCAGCCCTTCTCCCTCGTGTGTTCTTATGTGCACATGTTTATGTGCACACTTGAATCTCTCAACCTGACAAAAAAGTCTGTAACACACACTCGCCGTTACCCTGTAGACATCATGTGAAGCACAAAGGTTCGACAGAAATAACGAATATCCCACGTGGATATCACTATATATGAGCTGTCCCGTACTCTTGTTGACGATCACAAAGTATAACTGTAACGGTAACATACGCAACCGACGCAGTGATCATTTCCGAAAATGTCGTTTGAAGTACATTTAACAAAAAACACGTCGACAGGATAATCCGTTGAGGAAATAACGTATTTTTAGTTTGTCCATTGACAGTCACCGATGTAAACTGGTTCCCAGTAAAGCGTTGCATTTCAAGCGCCGAAACGCCTCGATAAGCGGGTGAGAAGCTAGGTCTCATCGATCGTGGGCCAATGCAACCGGAACACTCGGATGATGAGGCCGAGCGACTTGACCTGAGATGTGCGTTCACCTCTATTCCGGTTGGGATTGCTATGGCTACAGTAGTGAGTTGAGGCCGCTCGCTAACCCGACCCAGTCAGTCGCCTTATTTTTGGGCAAGCCCTGTGGTCTGGACTCCGGATTTCGTGTCCGGGGTCCACACTTCCTGAACCATCGATGTTACTCTGTTTCTGCTGCCAAGGCACTCGCCAATCTGCTACTTAGGTGACAACCACGCTAGCAACCGAGACAACGTGCCTGACCCTTTCAGCCGTTCGGACGACGAATTCCGATGCTAATCTGAGTGGGTGACTCATGGACACATTGACGGAAGGACCTGCTTGTCAGATGTGCTATCTGCGTGCGTTCGACATCGTACGGACACACCCACGCTCTCAGTATTCACTACGTACGTGGTTAGCCTGCGCCCCCGTCAGCTTGGTAGCAGCGGATCTGTGACCTTCCTCACCGTGAGAGCCAACTAATTCCTGTGTCTGTCAACCTACCCATATGCACATTAGTCGTGCGACCTCGTTCGTTGTTGAAAGCCAGTGGAACACCCTGGGACATATCTTTGATTGACATCGATTCAAACGAAACTGAAGGGGAATTGTATTATTTTGGATATGGTGTAGTAAGCTTGCATGCATTCCATTAAGCTCATTCAGGATATCTTCAAGTCTATGTACAACTAAAATTTCACGATTGTAAAATTTCCAAACAACCTACTGAGCAGACAAAAGACTGATATACGTTGCAAATTGAAGGCGATTCCGCAGTATGTTCACCGGTGTCTTCTTAGCCCGAGTTAGATGTACAAAATTTCAAATGAGGTCAAATTTTGAAATGTGTTTGAATTCTTCTAAGGCAGCATCAGCACCTTAGCTGATGACTTAAGTCGGCTAGAACAGACTCTTAGTCGACATCGAATATCTGAAAGAAGTTATAAGATTGCTCAATACGACTGATAAACAATTCTCCATAAAACAGTAGTTTCTCATTTACCGTCCCAAGCAGACTACATGGGTCCATTAACTGGGCAATGCTTGAAGTCACCTGTTTTTCCAAAGTTCTTTGCCGGAAATCCAGTAAACTTATACAAAACGCTCCGAATTCCCACGCTGCCCGTCAACCAACAGACGTCTGAATTCACCAAGCCAAGTGAAATCCATAAATTAAATGTGAATGCAGAGCATCCCAATTGAGCAGAACTGAGCGCCAACCGGTACCGAACATTCATCCATATGCGCTCAACAGGTGGTTGCGTGATCAGGCCACTTGACAGCAGAAACTTGGAAGAAACCAGCAGCATAGATCACTATGCCTCACCTAATGACGTGACGTGTGGTTAATCCATCGAATTCATTTTGTGTTCCTTTCTTCACTTGGGATGAGTGTTTGCTGCGATATGTCGAAGCATTTACAATCAGACCTCGCCATAACATTTGTTGTATATAGAGAGAACTGGCTGTGAAGTTGTGGTAGCAACCGAACTGGTTTTAACCTTCGAACTATTTGTCACTGTTTTGTAGTTTGCAGCTGTGCGTATTTAACTCGTCCGTAGTAAACACCGGCAGAGCTACAGCAAAATTCATTAGAACATATACCCTTAGCAACGTCGATCTTCTGTTTGCTTTATGCAAATTTCCGACGGTTAGGGGTTGTTTCAAATTAATGAGCATCTGGACAGCAGTGAATAGGCTTATCTCTAGGGCTTCATGACTTTAGGTCTGGTTAGCCATCAGAATTTTCAAAGTACAAACAACCTGTTTGAAAGACATTTAAAAGTATGACTGTATATTATCACTCACAATGAATCTGAAAGCCATACGTGTAAGCAATAAGTAAGTATGATGGCGTTGATCAGAAAGCTTTCTTTATCAGTCGGTAAAACGGGCCTTCTGACCGACAATCAATCATTATTGCTAGAATTAATGATTACCAATGCATGGAGTGTAACACTTGAATACAGCTGGAGGAAGCCTGGTTCTGTCACAAAACCAGTGGACCGAGAAGTATGGTGTAAGTTGGTCGGCAACAGTCTGTTGGCAGTTAAGCTTTTTGCAGCCGAAATGGATAAACAATCGGTATTTTGACCAATGACATTAAATTAACAGTCCGAAGTGTGGAAGTCACAGATGAACAGTTTGGACAGGCAAGCTGGACGGAAAATGTGTGGGTTAGCAATCGGGACTGCAGAATACGAGGGTGGCTGAAGCATAGGGAAAAATGGACTTCAAGCACATAGGCGATATTCATGGAGCAGGTAGTCAGAATGTCACCAATTTACTTTTAAGTGGACATTGATCGCTACTAATCATTATAGCTAAGGCTTTCGTACCAGATAAGTTTTTGTATTTTGGAGAGCAAAACCAACATATGAGTTGTAAAACAAAAGATTGGTATAAGGGATCGAGGGTGTTAAACCTCATTTCCAGTTCAACAACATCAATTTGCGCATACTTTGAACCGTTCAAAGACGAATTGTATAAGAACTATAGTTTGAATTCATCAACCAATACGATATTTGGCATGTCCCACTGTCCCATCCCTACTGGCATTGACTATCTAGGGCCGACTTCGTTTATGATCCTAACCGCAAAAAAGTTGTGTTAATCATGTATCCAATCCAATTGTCCCTTCATTATTTTGCCGATCAATAATATAGGAACTCATCACTTATTTTTATATAATTGTATCAGCCAAAGAGAAGAATCTATCAAAACAGTCTGTTAGCTGAAACTCTGTTTTTAATTGTTTCTACGGGTCTGTCAATAATCTGATCAAAGTTTCGTTGGTTCTCTTCTGTGTCGTTACAGGTATGTGAAAACTGGCAACGCAACTGAGTGTTATCATTCAGATCAAACTTTAGTCCAGTTCATTTTTCAGAGCGAAGATTCCAGGGCAAAGATGTCCAGTTTTTACACTAAAGACTTCCCTTGAACGTCCAGTGTTGTACAGATAAGAGACAGTTCTCTGTTCAGTGGATAATGATGAAAGCTGCCAAATGAAACTCTTGGGAATCCAGGCAACCAATGTAGTCACATCTTGCTATGTTTACAGCTAACACAAATAATAACTTTCTGTTCAAACGGAACGCGCAGCAAACAGATAGAAAAGTCTTAGTCCTCTATAAGTCCTGTATAAGGTGCGGAAGGAACTAGTGAATATAACTGTAAAATAACGACGTGGAAGATGTTGGTGGCGCACGAGAAACAGAAAAAAAATGCTGACACTGCCAATCATAAAAGTCCCCAAGCATTCTGGTGTGTGAAAACTGTACTTGCTAAACAGACCAATAGAGAGATAAATGCCCATAACGTCCGTGAAAAGAGATGGTCGGTAACCATCAAGTTTTTCAATAAGGGTGTTACTTAAGGTTATATGCCTCGGAGACTTATTCTATTGATCAACCGCGTCATTGGACTAAAACTGGCCCTACTTGAAGCAGCCGCTCTCCACCCGTACATTTTTAAGTCAACGTTCCTAAGGTACTTATGTGAGTTCATCGTGGAAAAACAGCTCTCATTAAATTAGGAGATTTCAAGATGTTGGGGGTTACAATAGTGGATACATTCTAACCAGCCTGTATCCAAGCTAGAAAGGTTATAATTCCAGCAGTCTTTCCTCCAATGGTGTAACACCCACAACTCCAAAGCATTCTAGTGAAATTCCTTTGCATCCCTTCCAGTAAATCAGTACCCCAGGAGAAACCTCACGTGCACTATGTAAAGCGGTTGCAAAGCTTTCACTGTAAATAAGAATGCTGTTCTACGCCACATAAACAGTGGTGTAATAGCCTTTTCGGCCTCCTCAAGACACTGTACAATCATAAGTGATTTGAGGTTATTGAAGACATGCACTAATTGCTAAATTTTCATATTTCACTTTGATCAGCTGATTTACCAGCTTCTGAAGTAAAGTCGATTAGTGACTGACTGCACTTGTAGACATTCTGTAGAAGACATCGCTTGTCACATCAATGCTGAACGTTGTTGTGATCCTCCTATATGCAAGCACTGTGAGGTTTACAAACAATCTTTGTGTCCTCTGCGGACGGGTAACGGAGAGACTATGAACTGTTAGTTTAATAGTTACCCAAGAGCAAGGTAACAGGCATGTCAGTACAGGTCCCTGAGACACAGCACTTGATACCAAAACTCCTATGGATCTTTCCTTGCTATCACCATCGGTTTATCGAGAAGCCTATTAGAAAGGTCAAAGTGTTCAGCTTAATTTATAGTGATCAGTTATTCATCGAAGACCTCATGAAATCTAGATGGTATACTCAGACTCGCTATAGCCCGTCTACCTTTGTCATGATATAATTGTGAAAATACTGAACTAGTTTAACAAAAGGGAACTGGCACTTTATGCAGCCAGATTGAACCACTGAGAACAGGTACTATTATTTTTGCCCTGACAACCTAACCAACCACCAACTTTAATTATACTCAGATTAGACAAACCTTACCGACACTTGGTTTTTTCATGTTTCTCCCACCTTATGAATGAAGATGAACCGGACTTCTCTCCAGTCTTAATAAATAACGATTGATAGTAAGTTTTACGTGAAAAGCATTGGAAGAAAAACCCTTGAGATGCTGCTGGTTGGCCTCATATCTTCGCATTTGCATCACCTGGCCCCACGACTGTACGTATGCCCATGTTGGACAATAAACTACCCTCCCCAATCCAATAATTCAGTCTTCTCTGTTACTAGTTCCTCTTCGAACATTCTAGACATCCTAGTCTCGGATCCCCGATAAATGATACATGCAATGCACCAAAAAATTTGTGCAATACCTCCATGCCTTACAAAACTGCTTCAATGTTACTCACAAGTTCTACAGTCCCCCAAACATATCATAATGATCATTTTAGCACAAACATATAAAGGTTTGATCTCCTGACTCTTGTGGCCCTTGACTAAACTTTGTTGGCATCTGACTCTGCAAACATCCTGTATCTCCAAGAATGTCCGTTTCATCGCCCAGCAATTATGTCACCTCTGGTGCTGTTTTGTATTTTCATATTGTAAGAAGGTTTTTCGTGTGCTCTCTTACAGTTTAGCAACCACTCCGAATAACCACGGAGGTCTTACTCTATGCTGAATTTGTCTCAAGGATGCGTAATTTTCCGACAGTCATGCCAGATCGTACCCAGTTCTGATCCAGGAAGAATTGCCATCGTCCACTTATTACACACTGTGGACGCTGTGCGTCAGTTGACAACGGTTTGTCCCTTAATCTCCTGGATGCTATAAAGAACTTAGCAGAGCACGTGCTATTAACGCTATCTGGTCTTAAACCAGTGACCCCACAATCATTCTTGAACACGGGAGCTTCTAACTCCACCTTCAGAGTATCGTTTGGATCTGTAGTGACCGACAGTCCAGCATCACTGTAACCTCACTCCTCCCACCTAACAACTAGATCGACAAGCCGTTTTCTTACCAGTTTGAAAGACTGCCTCTGACGAAGCCACTAGGAGAACATTCAACCTTCCAGCCCACCTCCTGCTGGAAGTTATTACATTATCAGCAGTGTTTGCCCACCTTTTCTGTTAACATCCCGGTAGTCTTTCGACCGGCCAAATTACACCGTTTTCTAATTTTCTCAGAAATACGGAATGCTTCTTCACGATCCATCAAACAGGTCGTCTTTCACTTCGGATAATCCCAAACCCACAATCAGCGCCTTCAAAGATGTTTACGAGGATCATATAACGACGCTTCTTGGTTGAACAAACCCTGATCAATAACATCCTTAGCTACCCTATGTTCACCGGCTCCTCCTGAGTCCCGCTCATATTCTTTCCGTTTCTGAATAGTGGTTAGCCCTTTCTGCAATTACAAAGTTCTTTGACGCAATCATAACTCACACGGTTCGAGTTCTAGCTTATCTCATTTCAGTTGTACCTATCGTAAAGGGATTGGACGAAAGCATCGATACGAAGTCAATCATTGATTCGCAGAAGTCTACGGCCAATCGGTGTCGGAAACACGAACAGACTTGTGTGTCAGCACGGGAACCAATCAGCACGGCACGCTGCTCCAGCATCGGATTTTGTTATAACGAGCACCGGAGTAAAACAAGTTGTTTAAGTGCGTCACGCGTTAAAACAAACGAGCTTCAAGCGGAGTCGAGCCGACCAATGAGAAAGCGAGAGCGTCAACACCAATTGTAATTCTTCATTTTACCGATGCGTCTAGTCTATAAAATAACCAATAAAAACTCAATAAACCGAGATTTGCTTTGTGTCACGAAGACTGACTTTTGCTTTCGTTCCGGAAGGTAGCGATTTTCAACACCTATAGGTCTGATAGATGAGAAAGCTAGTGATACGTGGGATATTTTGGAAATACTCTGGAGCCCATCCTCATGTTCTTCCGCTTTCCCCCGTTTAGACGAAAAGATGTCAAGAACCTCATTTTCACACACAACATTACGCAACAACACATAATATCTTGAGGGGAATATGAACGGTTGGAATTATCTAAGGCAGTAGGATGAAAGTCGTCGAAAGTGGCAAGAAAAAACGGACTTTTTGAGGGTTCAGACATTGAATTTGGAGAACTGTCGGTGGAAACATGCGCACGATCTTGTCCTTTGCAGCTTGTATCATGATAATTCCATCTTAAGCCCCACGAGCCCACGAAGATCGGTCGTAAGTCTTCGTGCTATCCTATAGCTTACCTGCCAGAGGTACTCTCTTAATCGAATACTTTTATAATCTTTCTACTGTATTCTGTGTTCGAAAGGAGGATTGAGAAAACGCTAAGGTTTCCCAGGTTAGATCATACTCCGATTATTAAATCCGAAGAAAATTCGAGTACTGTTGAATCTGTTCTAGCAGGTTCACACTTATAAATGACTGAAGCATGTAATTTGAAAGTCCAATATGGCTGTAGTGTAGATGATCGATCGCACTATGCAACTCACACCCCTACTGTTCAGCAGTGGAACAAGAACGTGGATTTTGACGTCCAAGTAGCCGCGGGAAAAATACAAGATAAGGCATCAGAGTACAGTATGGAATGAAATGCTTCCCGGCACATACAGAAACTGAGCACTGGCTTCTGTGGCAAACGTGACATTCTGGGACCAGTACCGTACGCACATGAGTGTATTTGTTTGTGGTCATGTTGAAACGTGCAACCCGTATGTTGGTTTCCTGAATAAATAGCCCTTGTGCCATTCGCGTTCTTGGCTCACAACACTACCAGCTGAGATGATCTGATGTACGAAGCGATCCTCGGAATCTGGCAAACGTTAAAACTGCGGCCGACAAATGAGATTTTACACCCCTGAGAATAAAAAACACCAAATAGTTTTTGTCACTCACCTCAGAAGTGAATCAACAGTGTCTAAGCGAACACGCGAGAAACAATCAAGTCACAGAGCTGTACAAGGTTCACACGAAATGACCGAAAATGATCTTTACTCAAGCTCACTCAAACAATGTGCATTCTGTAACCAAACTCAGTGTTCTCCAGCATACTATTAGCGCATATTGTTGACTGGACTTGATTTGGTCAGCGGCCGCTGTCAATGAACCTGCGGTGCACTGGGTCAATATCGCATCTTCGTTTAGGGTCTTGTTGAATGCTCACAGCTCACAACTTTTCAAGTATGTCGAAACCTTGTTGGTCAGCTGTTGACAGACAACTCTACGTGCACAAAAACAACTGACAACCAGTATTTGCCTGCCGTGGTTTTAGCCGTGAGTACTAATTACGATCCAACCCGATTTGTATTCTTAATCGTTTCACACAAGTCATGTTGTTTTTGTTTTCGTGTTAGTCACACGTTTATTAATGATGAGAGTGTGCGAATTCATGTCATAATTTGCGTCTTCTTACTGTTCCAATTAAACGGCTCAACGCGACTCAATTTTTGTGCACTAGAAATAACAGTTTCAACAGTTAAAATTATATTCCAAAGCCAAGGGGAAATTTATTTGTAATGTACACGGTACAGAGAAACTTGCAGTTTTAATCGTTACAAATAACGGCGGTCTTCTTCAGACCAAACATACAGGCTGAATAAGATGGGTATTACCTACAACTGTTCTGTTTTTGTTTGGTATATTTATCCAAAGAGATCAGTTATAATGAACTCTTTTTACCGGTCTGTTGTAACTACCACAGCTCAAACCGTCCAATGTATCCAAACGTTTGTCAATGGCCGAGTATTCATCGCCTTTTGTCAGCTGAATTGAACGACTTAATTAAGCTGATACGACTAGGTAACGGGCTGTGACACGAATGCACTCACACACGCTTATACATAGCACATGAATGCAGCTCAATCAAGCGAAGATCGCCCAACCGCGTCGAAACGGTCTGATCAAGACGATACCTACTCTGTCCTCCACACACACACACACACACACACACACACACACACACAATTCTAACAGCGGTGACACTACCGATGGTACTGACTAAGAATACTGTTGATTTGTAAGTCACACAGTGTCTGCACTGTCTCCCTGAACAGTGAACGAGAGGTATGTGAAAAACAGCGATTACAAGGCTGAAGCGTTATGAATGAAAAAGTTGTGTATTTTCATGCTTCAAATGATTAAGTTGATACTTGCGACAAACGTAGTCAAGTGTCAGAGCGTCGACATATTATGTTTCCTAATTCCGGTAATATATATAAAAAATAAAATGTGATCATACCGCTTACAAATGTGCCGGGTTTCTTGCTTTTTCCATTTCCAACTAATATATTCTGCTGATTGATGGCGTACCACGCTAGACAGCTTATCAGTTGCATTGCACGCACACTAATTGCAATGGAACTCGTGGAGTTAGAGAAAATTGCTTTCCATTTAACATAGTTATCATCAGAAGTTACAATCAATTACGCATCTATTGCGCGCCAGAATTGTCAAACTTGACCACATACGTGGTCCCGGAACTCTGACAAACAGAGATAACCTTCCAGCTTGCATACATGCAAGGAGCACTTGATGATAAAACCAAGACAATAACTACTAGGGTGATGACACCTGACATTCCAAGAGATTTTTTAGAGTAAATTTATAACACAATAAAAGTGAGAGGCAACACCATTGGGTGGAGTATATTGGCAACGTACAGGCAGATATAGTCAGAAAACAAATTATAATGCGACCGATGTTTTTGTAACTTTTCGGTCACACTATCATTAAATATCTTTCCTTTGTAGAACCACGTGAAACCAAGACAGCAAATGTGAAGGTTTTCATTGTGGAGGCATAGTTCATTCGACAGCAATTAGTGTAGTGAGGAGATACGGTCGCACCATACTACTCACACCACTATTCAGTAGCAGCATGGATCGAGATGATCGCGGATCGAGATAATCGCGTGATAAATACGACAGAGATACGGGATGGATCGTTGGAGGGCAGAATGACATATAATGGCTTTCGCTACACGACGGAACTGATACATGGTGTCTAGATCGACTGGAGTATCCTCAGAAGAGTATGGTGTGCAAATGAGTGTTTCCGTTTCTAGTCGTGCTCAGACGCTTGAGTAGTGTGTTGGTTTCTCCAATAAAAAACAACCTTTGTGTCTTCCGCCTTCTGGATTCACAACAATTGTTGTATGGCAGTCAGGCAGTAACACAATCACTGTTGGATAAGCGTCAACAATGACGGTGGGGAATGCTGTAATTCGGTTTTGATCAATTGAATACGCGTTAGGTGTGTACCATCCACTTCACTATACTGGGGGCTTTTTCCTTCCGCATTCTTGCGTGACTGCCAGTTCTTGCTGGTTTGCTTAAGCAGTCAGGCCACAACTCAGTGCGGACCACCTGTGCGTATGCCACTACTTACTTCCTCGTTCTGTTTGAACTCACGCCTGCTCACACACAGTCCTTTCATTGGGATACAAAGCCCACTTTATCATCCGCAGTCTGCCATTCTCCCTTGAAAAAAAAATACAGGCTTCTAAAATATGAATGAGCGACGAAATCTCAGTATTTGGGTATCCTAATCTGAGCCGATTGGTGGTAGAACCAGAATATCAGTCCGTACGATCTGCATTATACATATGGTCAGAGTTGTGTCATACAAATGGATTATTCTCATGTAAGTATGTAGTACACAGTATTTTCGGGCAAAAATTGGGCAGTGGCCGTTAAGCCCATTCATCTGGAGCAGACGGAGACATAAGAAAAGCATACTTCCATTTATCAACTCCTAGGACTTTTAAGCCCGTGCAATAGCCGCTCGGTCCTGATTATCTATGTGACTTTATCGTCTGTTGTGCAATAATTCTAGGAAGTCGACATTGTGAGCAAAATGCTGGTAATAATTCTTGGTAATTAAACTGTTCCATTAAATGATCAATTTTTTTCGTCTTCTTAATTCAGCTTATCAAACTCACTGGCACTGTGTTGAGTCGGGTGAATAAACGTAGACATCATGTACGGTGTTGAGACGAAATGGATGTCATGCCCTCATTGAAGGTCTGGTAAGTGATCGATGTCGAGGACCACAAGTAACAACAACAAATTAACGAATTGTTTTATACACGTTGGGTGAATGGATATACCTTTGGTACGTGGATGCACAACTGCAACCAGTCATGAATGAGGGAACCGTATTGGTCTGACCTATATGGTAGTGTAGTGTGTTGGAATTTTGGATACCTTTCGTGGTTGATTCGATTCAATCCTGTCCTCCCAATAAGGTCGATACTACTAAACTGAAAGTCTATCTTTAATGGCAGTCTTTTGGCGATCAGGTTTTCACCCACTTGCTATTCGCGCATGAGCTGGTTTGGAGACTGCACCTCAGACATTCCACGTAGGTGTGTATCCTGTTAAATATACACTCAGGGATAGTGCATGCGGTGGGCGCGTTTGCATGAACCATCATCCATGGCACACTAGTGCGCCCGTAACCTCGCATCGGCCTACATCTGGCTGGTTATGCTATTTTCTTGGTTGGACACTTGATCTCTAGCCCACGTACGCTTGCATAATAGCGTTGCACGGCGTACCGTCTTACCATGCAGTCCTGCTTGCCTGTCATCACTTACCGGTTCTGCCGTACATTTGTCCTTCTTGTTCTGATACTACACNGGTGAATGGATATACCTTTGGTACGTGGATGCACAACTGCAACCAGTCATGAATGAGGGAACCGTATTGGTCTGACCTATATGGTAGTGTAGTGTGTTGGAATTTTGGATACCTTTCGTGGTTGATTCGATTCAATCCTGTCCTCCCAATAAGGTCGATACTACTAAACTGAAAGTCTATCTTTAATGGCAGTCTTTTGGCGATCAGGTTTTCACCCACTTGCTATTCGCGCATGAGCTGGTTTGGAGACTGCACCTCAGACATTCCACGTAGGTGTGTATCCTGTTAAATATACACTCAGGGATAGTGCATGCGGTGGGCGCGTTTGCATGAACCATCATCCATGGCACACTAGTGCGCCCGTAACCTCGCATCGGCCTACATCTGGCTGGTTATGCTATTTTCTTGGTTGGACACTTGATCTCTAGCCCACGTACGCTTGCATAATAGCGTTGCACGGCGTACCGTCTTACCATGCAGTCCTGCTTGCCTGTCATCACTTACCGGTTCTGCCGTACATTTGTCCTTCTTGTTCTGATACTACACCACTGTTTAACTGTGTCTGATTTCTCCATCATCTTTACAACAGTATCCTGGTATTGGATCGTCCCCTTCGGTACGCGCTCAGTCGCTTGACCCCAAAACGAGAAATCAGATGAGACGCTGCCGCACTGTTTACTGGACGAGCGGGGCAAAACTTAAGCCACAGTAGCTCTAGATTTATAGGACAGACGATTACCATAGATGGCCGACAAACACGAAGCGAATCAAATGAGACAGTCATATATAGCAGCCAGGGTGTCAGAACAAATCACGTTACAGGGGGTACCAGAAGGCAGACACGAGAAAATAGACTGACCAGACAGCGCACAGGCGTTCGACCGCACACCTGCAATCTGATTGGCTGAGTGGGACCATACCACCAACCACGACCATAGCATCCGAGCTGGGCCGGTCGATCAATGTGGCGTGATGCGTCCTGGCTGTCTCGTTAGGAGATGCGCCTCCTAACACCTGGTCAACAAAAATGGTTCAGCTTCAACATGTGTTCAACTCCATCTGTCTGATAGGTGAAGTGCCTCAGTGTTCGATATCATACCCCATCAGCGAATGTCCCCAAACCGGTATGGATATTTTGAGCGAAGACAGCTTAGAGACCTCACATGCTGTTGATAGCGATTATTTGTCGCCGTCTTAGAACAATGTGAAAAGCATCATAGATGCACAGACACATGGCATGGTTTTCATCTTCCGATTGTGATTTCTCCAACCTCGTCCCTCAAGGCGACCTAAACCATCTAAAGCTGTGAACACGTAGGCTTGAAACTCGCGGTCGAATGCAGAGCCTTCGATATGTTGCTACTCAACAGTGCGAAATCTCAGCATGAATGTAGATCTCAGGCTTACGTGCAACATTACCATCTAGAAAAATTTGAGAAAAGAACACGTTTTACCTGTAGTGACATTTAACTCAATTTTTTTGCCACGATGAGGGAATTGGCAATTGTTAGTTGCAATTCTTTCTTCCATTACATAAGTGCCGTGTCATCATTCACAAACAGTACCAAGCGGAATACGTCACACTATTGCAGCACTGAAATTTCGGAACCCAACAAACCACCGTCTATATAGTGCTTCAGTTGTATATGGTCCTCCAAGTTCTGAAATTTGATTGCTGATTTTATGATCAGCTATAAACAGAACAAAGTTAAGACACAGTCCCATCTCACACAGTTGCCAACAGTAAGATCACCAGTAATCAGTCCGCATGAAGACACATTTTCTTTCTATCGGCATTCAACATTTTAATGGGCCTAATGAGCTTATCAGGACAGCCAAACTTACCGGGCACCATTCCGGATGCTCATGAAGTCAAACACTTTGGTGGAGTAGAAAGATGGTAGTGACAAACTTATCTGTTTGGACGTCTTCAATTACACAGACATTTTTACCCTGAAAAGCACGTGCGAGTACCGACTAAGCATACACTTTTCCTCTGACTGCGGAAAACACCCGAGTCCTGTTGCATAGTTACTTCACTTTCAGACGAAGGAGCGTTAGAAATGTTATAACCACGTGGCTATGAATCCGACTGAATCAGACCGGCCGAATTGTACCCGAACTCGTGCAGTTAGTGCATGAGGTCTCCCTGACACACTGTACATTAGTTATCTGTATTTTACACACGTGAACTCACCAACAACCTGTCAAAGGCGATTTTACTCATCACACAAGAACAGCACTCAACTCTTCTCTAATACTGGTTTACTTATGATCCATTTAACTCCCTCGACCAACTGAGCCATCCGGTCCTCATTAAGATGTTTGTGCTTCAGTATGTCAGGACTTCTGTTCATAAGTTCCATCGCATCAAAATAAAAACCACTTCTGTCGTAATTGCAAAACTCATCCGGAACAGGTTTCTTCACAAATGGTTTGCACAGCTCTTGAGTTGTCTGTCCAATGCTCGTTTTGTTCTTTTCAACACTGTGACCTGAACAGTTTGACTGTCAGCATTGTTTACTAGATGTCTTGTACATCCCAATAGCTCAATTTCTATCTCATCATTCTACATAGCTGAGCAGACGCTCTCTAAACAAACAACATAACAAAGGGAGTAAGAACAATGGCACCGTCCTAATTCAACAAGTTACTCCAAAACAAGCGGTACATCACAACTGAGTGACACTAACATCAGCTGGCGATGATTTGGTCAACTAGCTTCCATCATCTGACTGCACTTGATGGTCTCCGTGTGACGCGTTACCGTCTTTTATGTTCAAATATGGAACGCGATATATAGGTCTTACAGAATGAACAATTTCAACAGTCAGTCGCCATCGTCCTCATACGGTGCTCGGTTCGTGTTCGTGTAACCAGAAAGCTTAGTGATATAAGGGTGTCTATTCGGTTCTAAATTGTTTAGCCAGTAGTGAGCCGCAATTAATGGTCCTTTTTGGTAATTTTCTTTCTAAGATTATTTTACACCACTATTGTGATGAAAAACAACTCGAACATCAGTACCATCTATCCAGACAGTTGTGATTGGCTACAAACTACGATCCATCAGGAACCATGGTGTAATGACAAATAAGCAATATTATTCAGATAAATAGATTGAGAATAACACAACTTTAGGAGCAAGTTGCAATACTCTACTTTTCAACCACCTCGAGTGGTCTTCCTTAGGAGTGCTTTAGTCGAGATCACAAGCTGTTTGACTTAATTCGTACTAAATTTGGTGCAGGCATTTTATAACATCATTCTGGTTTTAATTTTTGGGCAAGATTTTGCTGAATTATTTTGTCTGACGGTGCACAAACCATCGTTCACTTGGATTCGTTGAGCAAGTTATATTATTCTTTAAAGTTCTGTACAATCTCCCATTTCATTCTGACGACTACAAACAGCTTAGTTGGCGCCAAGTAAATTGAGAAGCTGCTTACCTTTCGATTATTCAAAGTGTGAGTTCAGGTGATTGGAAAAACTAAGATTATGACTGCGTAATTCGGCGAGACAACCCCAATTCCCCTTGGGAATGCAAACGGTAGACTAGACAATAGTTACTATCTGTTATGGTTTGAGGAGCTATGGGTAGCAGGGCGAAAGGAGAAAGTGAAAATGAGTGGAGTATTCTGTCAGAACAGTGGTAAATTAGGATGCCATCCGTTCGGTTTTGCTTCGGAGCAGCGTTGGTTTGGGAAACGCCACCCGGAACCCGGAACTGAACAGCCTGATCTAGGTGATTACAAAACACAGGAGTTTCTTAGGAAACCCTTTTAATAGCTAGTGACTTGAAAATATCATTTACTTGGCAATGAATTACAAGTCCAGCGTGAATCCGCATTGTAAACTAAGTTGACTGAAGTGGATTTATTCAGAGCCACATCGAACTTCTGACACCAGTTTGTATGGCGCTGAATATTCATTGTCCAACACACTAAATGCCCTTTGTAATCTGCTGATATGGTTTCTATCGTACATTCACTACCAGCCATCCACTTGTGATCTTTAGTGATATTTGACATTCCGAAAATCCACCAGTAGCTTTGGATACCCATGAAGAGATGGTTATCAAAACTAGTTTTCTCTACATCATTTTTCGAATGTAGATTAACGAATATTTTGGGTAATCTGACTCACAATCACACGTGCTCGAGCGTTTATTCGTGATAACTAAGCCGTGTGTGATGTGTAATCAATGGCTTAGTGGTCAACGAGTTTGCCTTATGGGATTGTGATGGCATTTCAACTCCCAGGTGTACTAATGCTATTCACTGGTTACGAGCTGTAACAGAAACGGAAATCGAATATGGGGATAATTTTTGAAAAGGGACGACAAAAACATTGTGTGAATATGCAAAATTAAACCACATAGGGATGATGTTCAATTTTTGACAGCCCAAACCTTGACAATCCATCAGTAATATTTCAAGATGAACATCACTCATGTTTGCTCGCAGTCTTCGTATTCAGATAGATTTTCGAGCCAAGCTCTTTTGAAAAAAAAACACTTGACTCGAGTTCCGCTCTCAGAGCTCCTTCCTAGTGCACATCCTTGCTAAGGCCGGAATTAGAATTCTACTCGTCAGGTGCTGATAGATGGGTTCGTCCAACATACGGTTGACAAATCACTGGACTGGAACCGACCCTACGTACAACTCGTGCTGTACCTGGACTGCCCAAATGTGTGGGTTATGTAGGTGCTCACCTGGTGTCCTTGGGAGATAAAATTCGAAAAATGTTTCAGTTACAATCCTCTGAGTAGGGCATCTAAGAGAAAATAAGATGAAGCCCTAGTCAGAGCGGAGACTACACCATCTTGATCGAATGGTCACTATGACATAGGTTTGTCATTGCGGACAGGGATGAAACAACTACCTTTTAATCTTGCGATGTGTGAGCGACGTCTGCACTCATTCAAACGAAGACCACTTAAGGGTACCGCATTAAGATCTAAGTAGACGGTCGTTACGTCCAATGACATCAGCAGAAGTTATGTGAGAAGGGTCTCTCCCTAGAGCGCCAGTTATGTCAGCTTATCGTATCTGCCATACCAACCAATACTCAAACTGAATAAACCGGATACGACCGATGTTTGATTGTGCTGCCTCGTATCATGGAATATTTCTCAACCACGCGCTGCTGCAAGGGCCTAATTTGACTAACAGTCTAATCAGAATGCCCCTCAACAATCGTAAGTATGCACTAACCACGGCAGACACAGGAGAAGTGTTTTTGCAAGTTCAGGTTCCGAAAAGTGACTAGCACGTGTTGAGCATCCTGTAATGGGGCTCGCCTTCTTTGGATGGATCTCTTGAGATATATGAATTGCACGATTTGTTACTACCTACTCACCATTTTGTGCAAACGTTGCGCTTCAACGGATGACTGTTGACTACGGATGGGATTTCGTGGTTTCAACAGTATCAGCTATAAAGAAGAACTTCCAAGTGGATGATGTTGTATAACAAGCATTTTCGTTGTGAGTAATATACTACTCACAAGTAGTGTATTACCCACAGGCGATATTCAGGAACAAAAGGACAAGCTCCGAACACGACGGACAAGAAGAGACTATCGGAACAGTGTGTACATGATGTGTGAAAACTTTCACCAAGGCGAATGACCATGTACTGTCACCCAATGTATGTGATTGCATATCTGTCGTGCAAATGAGTGTACGCGTTTGTGGTTTAGTTTTTGACATGACCTACACGGAAGTTTGCGCAATGAACCAATTTGCTGGCCAAGCGTCTTTTGCGGACACAACAGATGGCTGCTTGCTATCGGTCAAAACTACAGAGGAAATCAAATCTGTTTTAGACGAACTTCGCGCCCTGTTAAGGAAAGGTGGATTTCGTTTTACATACTGGATATCTAATAGCTCCGAAGTTGTTGAACATTTATTATTAGAGGATTGACCTCATTAAACGGTTAAATTAAACCTAAAATGTCTTGGTCCTTAAAGATACTTGAGTGTGATGTGGTAAATGATGACTGGTTGCTTCTAGCCCCAAGTGCATCTACTAGATGCAACTTTCACCAGGAGGGGTATACTGAAATGTGTTGCTTCTCTGTGTCACTCTAGGATTAGTTGCCCCAATGCTACTTTCAACTCGTGAACTGTTGCTAGTCTGGGTCCTGGTTGGGGCGGTTTAATGAAAGAGACCAACCGTTCAACCTGGGAAAATTGGTTAACAAATGTTCGATCAGTTAAATTGATCAGGGTTCCTCATTGTGTTTTTCTAGACCTACCAACTGCCACGGCAGTCTTGGGGAAACAAATACACGTCTTATACGTCTCAACGGGACTACGAACATAAACACTCATTTGCACACCACACTCATCTGAGGATGCTCCAGTCGGTTTGGACACCATGTCTCAGTTCCTTCATTTGGTGAAAGCCATTCCACGTGATGCTGTCCTCCAATGATCCTTCCCGTATTTTTCCCGCATTTGTCCCGCGATCATTTCGATCCAGGCTGCTACAGAATAGTGGTGTAAGTAGTATGGTGCGACCGTCCGTCCTCACTACAGCAGTAGAACTGCATTCAGTTTTGACTATCTGAGATAGGATACGGAGCGGTTGGTTATACTGGGTTGACAGCGTCGAACGGTTCAGCTAAGTGTCGTTTCATTCTAGGCTACTCATAAATGAGTCGTAGCTGGGTCACCATCACAAAAGCGAACTCACGGCGGCCGTTCTCGTGGCAAAACTAGTGCGTACTGACCACGTAGTCCTGTGGCTCAACTCTGTGATACATCGTTACGCTTTGGAATATTCGATGCAAACCGAGTGAGTACTATCCGAATATATGCTATTACTAATACAGACTTGTGCCCTCTGATCCAAATCCGGCTGTTGTAGCATCGGGAGTAGATACACATTTATCTTCACGTTAGTCTCATGGACCGGAGTTCCTAGTTTCTTCAGAGAGCAGCTGACTAAATTCATCGTGTTCTACTACCTTAATCGATAAGTACGGCAAATTTAGGTGTGTTTTGACTGTTTTGGTTGCGCACATATTGATTCCCATTACGGACTGTCTGGTATTACGATATTTCATTTGATTGGAACTAGTGGAGGTAACGGCGTGGCACTCCCGTTTCGTCAGGTCTGTTTGTGTACTAAAGTTTGAAAACCAAAGAGATCCGGTGGAGCCAGGGTTATTGCGTGTGTTCAGACTGGAACGAGCAACCAGAAAGTTCATCAAACTTATTCAAGAAGGGTGTTTTTAGATCGCCTGAAACACATGAAGGCTAGCTCCATTGATGGGCGAAGTCTAGGCAATCTCTCTCTTGGTTGTGAATGGTACTAATAAACGGTATATTGCTTCTCGGAGGAGCATCAAGTGATGGCACTAACGAAAACAACGCAAATTCCGTAATTTTACTGTCGCATAGTACGATTACAGAGCTTATTATCAAACATCACCACGAAATTGGAGGTCACATGAGTGCTACGCGTGTATTTGTATCCATTCGGTTGAAGGGGATAGCAACCACCAGCCGTGTGATCAGTGAGTGATATAGATGCAAAATAATTTTTTCTAAACCATATGGGCGACTGAGGGCTCTATTGCTAATCACTAGGGTGATTTGGGATGAACATCCATTCAGGTACACTGCAATGGACTACTTCAGACTGTTCAGGGTGATGATAGGCTGTAACGAATCCAAGTGTTACGGTTGTGTGTTTATTTGCTTTCAGATTCGTTCTATGCATCTAAAGGTCAACTGATTAAATCATTATGGCACTTATGAGATTCGCGAGCAGACGAGGTGCTTCCCATACCATCCATTGTGACAACGGCACCAAATTTTGTAGGAGCAGATTCAGCGCTAACGGAGGGGCTACAGGATTCGGATGGTAGGAAGATGATTGTGCGTTTGATAATTCGTGATATGTTTTGGGACCCTAACCCAGTTGAAGCCAGCCGTAAAGGCGGGGTAAGGAAAATAACGATAAAAACCATCCGGTAGATACTTGTCTTGAAGGAGCAGACGCTTCTTAGTCAAGTTGTAAGATTTGCACTAATAATTAACAACCATCTGATAGTGTTTATCTGTGATGGTCCTCAATAACCAGGGATAGGGGGACCAAGTGACTTGTTGTCGCTTCGAACGAACTGGGGTTTTCTGTGCGACAAAATCACATTGTTAGGGAGCTATACCAAGAGTTGGAGGCAAGCACGGCAGCTTGTTTTTTAAGAAGTGGTAATACGGCTACCTAATTGTAATACAAGCTTGTTACAGATGGTTCACTATCTCACGTAATTCTCGGGTAACAGAAATCTTTCCTTCGTGAAACATCTCGGGATATTTGGTTGAAGGGTAACCAGTGATAACCAGTGCATTCCCAAGATCAGACAATCACGTTATTTAAGTGTTTGTGAAACCACCACAGGATGTTTTAAGACGCCATATCAGGTCGTTATGTCTTCAGGAAGATCATCACGGAAGTTAATATTGGTACGCAAAGGGTTGCTTTGCATCACCATTGCTGTATATTCTAATTACCTCTTCGCGTTCATCGTGTAGAGAGCTCAAGTAGCTTTCAGGGCGCAGCGTTTGATTTGTCGACAATCGCTTGGCACCTTCGTAGTCTTGTGTTTGGTACAATGCACAGCGCTGAATTCGTTGTAGTTTTTTGGTTTGTTTGTAGACAGTCGACCCTAAATTTTCCCTTATTTGTCTTTGATGCGTGCAGTAAATGATCATGGTGAAATTTGTATCACGACTGCAATAAAATGTCCGGCTTCTTTTTTATATAACTATCACTGTTTACCTGTTGAAAGGTTCCTTCTTGGTATTATAGACGAACCCCAATTGCGAAGATCCTGAGCTTCGACTGGATTCGAATCAGCGACAGAAACCGCATGCCTAATCGCGTCAAGCGTTCTATCAGCTCAGCTAATGTGGCGAAAAGGCGTCCAATAGAGCACAATCTTTATTGTCCAATGCGCTAGTTATCATGCCACGCGCGCGCTCGCGTTTATGAGTCATCAGTCTGGAGCACAACACCCCCAGGTCTCCGTTCCCGCATGTGTGCACTTCGGCCCGGTTTATGTGCGTGGTCGGCGCCGTCTATCGGGGGGTTTTCTGCCTGTCATTCTTCGCCCATTGGTCCGATTTCGTTGAGCAATAGCTCGTCCGGTCGCTCTCGTTCTCCTCCATCTATCTACACTGGCCTCTGATGGTAGGCCACGACCGTGTAGCGATATTCCTGCGAGTGTCGGAATAATCGCGCCTCCGATTTTGTCGTCCATTCTCTTTTGCCTGCCATGTCTCGGCCGTTGATCCGATCCAATCGAGCGATGACTCATCCAGTCACCCCCGCCGTCCCCGATCCGTTCGTTTTGGGGTTTTAGACGTGCATCCCCATCGCGTCGAGGTATTCTGCCGAGTGTTGGAATACCCCCACCTCCGGCCTGATTATCCACCAGACTGGGAAACCACACAGTGCGCTCAGAATTTTTCACATTTGGACTCAGGTAACCACCCATTCCACCGTGTCGTATGGAATCTACAAACTGATCTGGCGGCCTGACTGCCAAGGCAGGACATCTGAGCTACCGACAGGAATTACGTCCTTCTTCAGCCATTCTTTCGGAATTTCGCCTAAGTCCGTGAAGCCACTGATTCAACTTACGTTCATCGCGTGCGCGTATTCCTCTCGATGCTAAATCCGTGGGGTTCTCCGATGTCACAACATATCTCCACTGAGCAGGAGACGAACACTGATGTACAGCGGATAGTCAATTTGCAGTTAATGTGGTAAACCGCTTAGTTGTAGAACGGATCAGCTGCAAGACTACTATCGAATCCACCCAAAATGTCGGATTGGACTTTAGTTTAAGTTCTTCCATAGCCTGAACGGCCAGACGGGCTGCCAGGACTGCTGCGGTTAGTTCTAAGCGAGGTATTGTAACCGATTTGATTGGAGAGACGAGCGACTTTCCCATCATGATTGAACACACTACACGCTTATCGTCGTTCTCTACCCTAGCATAAACTAATGCCGCATAACCGAGCTCGGATGCATCTGAGAAACAATGCAGTCTCACATCAACAGCAGCAAATGCTGTCGGTATAAGGGAGCGAGGAATTTTCACTTGCTCCAACGAACGGATATCGATAAGAAAGCTGTGCCATTCATTCAGTTCTGCCTCGTCCGCAATCTCATCCCAGTTCATATTTTTCTTTACAAACGACCGTGACAGTAGCTTGGCTGGGAGCAGTACGGGGGCAACAAATCTCAATGGATCATAGATAGAGGCTACAAAGGACAGTATGGCTCTTCGAGTACACCCGGCGTCGGTCTTTTTTAGGCGAATGGTAATATAGTCACCGCAGACGTTCCACATTACTCCGAGAGTTGGATACATAGGAGAAGATTGCAGATTACGGTCCACGTAATCACTGGAAACCGATTCGGTCGACGGAAGGGGCAATGCTTGACCGTCGTTGCTCATCCACTTGGTCAAATTAAATCCGCCTTTAGACGCGACCACTATGAACTGGGAGGCTAAACTTCGAGCTTCTTCTACGGAGTCGCAGCTGAACAGGCAGTCATCGACATAGATACTCTCTTTCATAACCGATAAAGTCAAGGGGGGAAATTCTTTGACACAATCTTCTATAGTTCGGCTGAGTGCGAAACTGGCACAGCTGGTGGAAGATGTAGCTCCGAACGGGTGAACCGTCGTGCGAAATACAGCAGGTTCTCGATGGAACTGTCCTTTGGGCCACCACAAAAATCGTAGACAGTCTCTGTCGCTTGCAGGGATCTTGACTTGGTGGAACATGGCCTCAATATCGGCCACCATTGCGATACGTCCAACCCTGAATCTCATCAGAACACCGACTAAACTGTTGACAAGATCAGGTCCCTTCAGCAGTTGTCTATTCAGTGAAGTTCCTTGATAATTGCTTGCACAATCGAACACGACTCGGGTTTTTCCTGGCTTGTTCGGGTGCGTAACAGCATGATGTGGGATATACCAGAGACTCTTTCCCCAATCCGGCCTTTCGTGTTTCACGGGTTCGGCAAATCCTTTCACCAAATAATCCTCTACAGCAGTAGTATACAACTGATGAATTGCATGGTCTTTCGTAAGCTTCTTTCGAAGTGACATCAACCTTTGGTAGGCGACAGGGTACTTGTTGGGCAACGTCGGGCAACCATGCTTCCACGGCAAGCTAATTTCATAATGAAGGCCACGTTTCGCAATAGAAGATTTCATCTGTTCGAGCGCATCCTTATCTTCAACGGACATGACCAGACGACAATTATTTGGTTCGACGAGTTCATGGTTCGATGTGTTTGCCAGCTGTGCTAGTTGGAAAATGCTGCGACAGAGAATAGCAATTTTGATACGGTTTAAAAGATACTTAATGCTGAAATTCGGTAGAACGACGGAAGCATTGACATTGGGACCCCTAGAGCCGAGCGACATCCAAGAGGCTGAATTGGAGATAGTGCGAGTAACACAACAACATCATTTCGGAGGCGATATTGAGACGATTAAAACCCGCACACTAAGAGAGTCTAGCAGGTGCCTTAAACTTCTTGCGAGTCCTCTTAGGAAGCTGTGTCCCTTTTTAGAACGTGGCATCCTACGAGTCGGAGGAAGGTTAAACTGGTCTCCATTGCCATATGATGCGAGACATCCGATTCTTCTACCTGCTAAACATTTTGCAACTCGCTTACTTATTTTGGACTATCACGAAAAAAATGGACACGTTGGAGCATCTCATGTGCTTTCTGAAATTCACCAACGATACTGGATTCTGAAAGGAACCTCGACAGTACGCAGACTGTTGCAAAATTGTGCAAAGTGTAGGATTTGGAACGCCAAACCATGTGGTCAGCAGATGGCACCCATAAGTGGGGATCGATTCTTGGTCTTCCAACCAGCATTTGCCGCTGTAGGCATAGATTACTTCGGTCCCCTGTTCGTCAAGCACAAACGAACAACTGAAAAGCGATATGGATGTATTTTCACTTGCCTCTCTGTAAGAGCAGTGCTTATAGAAGTGACGCGAGCGATGGACACAGACTCGTTTTTGTGTGCGTTCCACCGGTTTGTTGCCAGACGCGGTGTGCCGTCCAAAATATACAGCGACAATGGATTGAATTTCCGTGGGGCCGAATCAGAGTTGAAAGAAACTATTAGTTCGTGGAACCAAGACAAGATACGCTGTTGTCTTACGGGAAAAAATTGCGAATGGACATTCAATCCACCCTACGCTAGTCATCGTGGTGGCGCATGGGAACGCCTGATACGTTCGATAAGTCAGACATTCCGGTTGATCACGAGCGATAAAGTCATAGACGATGAAGTTCTGCAAACCACCATGGCAGAAGTAGAGAGAATACTCAACAGTCGGCCGCTAACTCCTAATCCAGGTCATTCGGACGACCTAGGGACCCTATGTCCAAACCAGTTACTAGTTTTAACGAGCGAACAGTCCATGGAGCCGAAGGAGCCTCAATTACCGAACCGTTTGAGTAAACGCTGGCGACAAGTGCACCATTTTTCCGAGGAATTCCGGAGAAGGTGGCTGCGGTGTTTTATACCTGCATTACAGAACCGGCAAAAGTGGCACGAAAAGAAACGAGACTTGAAGGTAGGGGACCTAGTTTTAGTCAGCGATATTCGCAAATCAAGAGGTCTGTGGCCAAAGGGCATAGTTGAAGAAACGAAGAGAGGGCATGACGGCTTGGTGAGAGAAGTAATTATACGAACGAACAAAGGAAATTTCAGAAGAGACGTTCGGCAAATTTGTTTGTTAGAAGAAACCCTGAACGAAGAGGACGCCACCGGTTCTGCGATTGTCGGGGGAGTGTGAACTCCAATTTCACATTCTTCTACTCACAAGTTGACAGTAGTATACCCTCATCTCCGAATTTTACGTGACTTCCGTTTGTAATATTCGCTCTTACTCCTGACTGCTTGATACGGTGAAATTTATTTCCCTTCCATAAACACTACATCGTACGTGAACAATTGAACTGTATTCGGCTTTCATACTAATCCTTCAATTTCTACCATATTCCACCACATTTGTTTATATGAGTACCTGTAACCCACAGCATGTTTTACCGCTGGAATTAATCGGACACTGTCACGTTTCTGCTGCACTGTTGTATGCACTTGTAAACCTGGTCGTAAGTTGCTGCATATTTAAATTGTTTATTGCTGAATTTGTAGAACCACGTTCGATATCGGTATATATATATTTACGTATAATCTTCTGCCCTCTGCCCATTTTAAGATATATTATATGCATATATATCCAGCCCAGACCGTGCGTAAGACTTGGCTACTAGGACGCATATTTCGATACTCCCGCTGATTTAACAGTCCATATGATCATTTGTCACTCCACCCCTCGGAGTTGTGTACCCGTCATCTACATCGCAGGGTCTGGCTCACAATGAATGTTTTTGCAGCAGTTGTGAGTTAAAGCCTGTATACCTTCACTCATTACGCGTTTGGCATTTTTCCCCCATCGGCAATGTTGTTTGCGTTCTGTTCTCCTTATCTGTATGTAAATAAATTTTTGTAACATGAGTTCTTACTCTCAGCACTTTGGACTGCGAGGTATTTTATCATCAGGACACATTCTTCCAACTTTTTTGCATGCCAACAACGTGATTCCTTTTCGTAAGGCAACTCTTCAAAACTGTTAGACATGACTGTCACACAAGTTTTTCAAAACCTTCACCGTTTCATGCGGACTTAATGTTTTCCAGAAACACAAGTTGATGCACACCCATGATTTTCTGAAGTACTCCTGGATAGGTAGCCACTTATTCTACAGTACATAATTTTGAATGTTAAAACTCCATTAGTATCATTCATAACCCAGACTGGACTTCCTAAATTAAGTGCCCCTGAAAGTATGCAAACCTCTATTGAATTCTTTGCCATCATATCCCTGTAATGTAGCCACCAGTTCGAGTTCAGGAGAAAATTCTAAAATTGAAATAGTTAAAAATCCCCAAAGTACTCACCAGAAAAATGGTGTGGCGAACAAGCTCGTTTTCGATTATTCATCATCAGGCCAAATACATAACATTTATATGAAACAGAGTTGTCATGGGAAAGCGAACAAAACAAATGGCAAGTTCAAGTGAGGTCAGACACGTCATAGGCACACACGGAGACGACGTTTTGATACGATTACGTCACCATTATGACGTAACTGGAACCATGGTGTTTTGATCAGTCGTGGTGTGGATGTTTGGCCATGGCAACCTCAACGCCTGAACAAAGCGCTTTTGTGCGCACAACGGTGGATTATTCAATCGAATTCCGATCGCTTCAGCCGTGGCCAAAATTCGGCATCTGACAGCTTTTGAGTGAATGCCTTTGACTCGGTAAATCAGACGAAACGAGGAGGCCAGGTTGACAGTATGATTGGTATCAACGAGGTGTGCAACAATTGCGCTGGTAATCGTCTTGGTGACTCCGCTATTGATCCAGGCTGGATGATGCTCACGGATACGTTCGGATAAGCGCCTGGTCGTGCGACCCACGTAACTAGTTCCACAGGAACAAGTAAATGAGTATACACAAAAGGAAGTCGCAGAAGCGGGCACTTTATCCTTTAACCGTAAACACAGGGCTGGAGTAGAGGTGAAACAAACACGTAGGTTGGCAGCATAGAATGTTCTATTGATAGCAGTATTAAGTCTCCTAGTGATTGTTTCGGCGAGTGTATCCCCCTTGAATGGTAATGAAATAAATACTGACTTCTTTTCCGCTAGAGTCATCTTATCTTGTTTCTCGCGACGTTCCATAGTCTTGTCTACAAAACGTTCTGGATAGCCATTTTGTAAGAACAGTGTGCGTAGAAACGTTAATTCATCGGAGACCGTATCCCATGTACATATTCTCATGGCTCTATCGGTCATGCAGTTTATGAGATTTCTCTTCTGCCTTAGAGGAACAAAGCTGCCAAAGTGGATATACTGCCCATTCCAGGTCTCTTTCCTATAGATTTTACGTTGAATCGATCCATCAGCACGCCGCTGGATGAGTACGTCCAGAAAAGCTAGTTGATCATTACGTTCAGCTTCTATTGTGAATGTTACGTTTATGTGGACCGAGTTGAAAATTGCTAAGATATCCGTTGGATTAGCATTCTCGCCAACTATACATATGATATCATCCACGTACCGTTTATAAACACTGAATCCACGAATGGTTTCTTCTAACTGGTCATTTTCCAGCTTTGCCATAAAGGTGTCCGCAAACAACGGCCCCAACGGGGATCCCATTGCCACACCATCTATTTGTCGATATAGTTCACCATCGAATTTAAACTGTATGTTATGAGTACAAAAGTACAACAGCTGTTTCAATTCTGGTGGGGGTATACGGACATCTAGGTTATTAACCATAATATAATCACACAAATAGTCTATCGTCTCTTTCAGTGGAACATTTGTAAACAAGGACGATACGTCTAGAGAAAGCATTTGTTGTCCAGTTAGGTTTAGCCCGCTGATTGTATTAATGAATTCAAAGGAGTCTCGTAGGCTGTGTTTCGACAGCTTCTTTCTGACAGGTTCAAGGAGATACAACAACCATTTGGCCAGCGAGTGGTATGGTGAGTTGCACATGTCCAAAATAGGTCGAAGAGGTACCCCCGCTTTGTGAACTTTCATAATGGTGACATAATCGTATCAAAACGTCGCCTCCGTGTGTGCCTATGACGTGTCTGACCTCACTTGAACCTGCCATATGTTTTGTTCGCTTTGCCATGACAACTCTGTTTCATATAAATGTTATTTGGCCTGATAAAAAATTGAAATATTTTGAAAATACTGTCACTAGTCTGAATCCAACACACAGTAATTCTAAACGCATGCTTTCTATTGGCACAGCCTTAGAAAATTTTCCACAGATGCTAACTGGGTACTTGATGATCAAATGTACCACACATGGTCAAACGGAAACAACGTTCTGTACACGAAGTTAATAGATTTGCTGTTCTGGTTAAAAAGAAATTTGCACTCATTCCTAAGTTGCTTTCAGTGCATTGAACTATTTTGACTGATGACGAATAGCTCAGCCACATACATCTCACCACATTGCTCTACTCTAACGATGACCACTTCCGTAGCAGCGACGCCACTGTTACGTAAAGTATACGGCGTTGTAAAGCGATTCCTGCAACCGCCACAACGACTATTTTCTTCGACACCCAACCCACACACCTGCCATCAGGCTGACAGGTCTGTTTAGCGCTTATTTGCGTCATCACTGACTCTGTGAAACCTGAGAGTGGTAGCCCCAATTTAAGCTACCTGCGAATAAAAAGGGTAGTATTCACAGTAATGGCGAATAGATGCTACTGAATGATCTAAGCGAGACCGATCACACTAGTATAGTGGGAGAGAGTAGTCACCATTGTGGGAGGGTCTGCTCTCACGAAACTCCTAGACGAATCGGGTAAAAGAACGCCATTGAGATATGACTGTGTTCGCCAGCAATGGACTGTGTGGCATGCGTTGACCATATTGTCTTAGTCCTAGTCCCAGTGAGTTCCAGCTACCTTGGCCAACTAGCGGCTAATCACTGATGGCAGGATCGAGACACGGCTTGCTAGCCGTGTCAACCGATAGCCGTATGTGAACTGGACAGATCTACGTTGCCTAGCCGAGTAAAAGTTGGAATCAGCTGGCCAGTAACAGATCGGATCAGTGCCGTTAACGGTTTCTTTTCAATCTTTTCTCTGGAAGATAAGACGGAGTGGTAGGGAACTTTCAGTTATACAAATTATACCTAACATTGTGATAGTCTCAACTGATTCGTATGAGACAAATGGTACAATTTGTTTTACACTTGCTTCAATCACAAATTTTGCGGTTTTTTGTTGTTAGTTTACTTCGAACATTGGTGCCAGTTGGTGTCAGAGGGTATCTTTGATAGAGTTCTGTTAGTCTATTACAAAAAAACATTGGCATCTGACGTGTTAAACGTCGACCCAACTGCAATGTCAGTTGCCTTGGTTGTTCTGGAGCTGAGGCATTTGTAATGATTTCGTATGTCCGTTACCATCACAAGAACCAGCATACAATATTTTATCAATGTTCTTGCAGTAGCGTGCGGATTACGAAGTCAGTTTTCTGGCCAATTATCGATAGATGATTGGTCATTTTGTGTACAACCGCCTTATCCATTTGGTCACTGTTTATAATAATATGATCTCGTTTGGACTTAACTAGATGGTCAGGTAACGGTTTCAGTAGTGAAACGTTTTCGCAGTAATTCCTCGATATATTATAATGTGATATATTTATTACGTATGAGCGGCTAACATTGAATCAACATCTATGTTTTCAAATTACGGGGGAAATGGCTAGAATGACATTTTTCTGCTTGGGCTACTTCTGACACATTCGAAACACTTGACCGGAATATTTTCACACAGAATTATATTAAATAACAGTAGGATAATACGATTATTGGGGAATAACAATGGACGTGAGCAGTCATTATCGGCTAGCTGACCAGAACTCAGTTTTAACTCACTGCACGTTTGAACGTCCACTGGTTGAAATCGGTACCCATTTCTTGTTACCTAATCATTATGTGGTTTTTGCCGGAACCAACTTAATCACTCAGTCACCATTCCACTTCATTCAACGCAATTCCACCGGTTTGGGCACGAATAATGGTTTCAGTACAGGTAGTTAAACAGAAGAATATGTGGGTAAGGACCTAATGGGGAACGGTTCAACGATTGCATAGAACTCCGCATGATGACGGGTGATGATTTCTCAGACCACTTACGAGCTAATGAATTGGAAACGGCGAGTTTTCATCTTCAGATTACAGTCAATGGTTTGTGCTACGAAGACCATTCACTATCAGTGCTGCCCGTCCAGAGTGATTAGTTCGGTATGACCGCACTATGACTGGCCGACAAGGCTATGCATAAGAGTTTATATCTGTTTACATTGAAACCACCACACTGTGGACGAAGTGGTAATGACTGCGTTGTGTACGGTATTCGGGATGTAGTGTTCAATCAGGTGGAGCAGTGTCAAGCATGGACGGTTGGTGCAAAAATCGGCGAATGAATGGGCGAATGAATTCGATAAGCGGTTGTAAGCGAGTAAAAAGTTGGCCAGTTAAGAGAGTACGTTGAGCTGATTTGCATGTCATATCCAGGCTAGTTAGCTCACCCTGTCAAGTTGTGTTGTCCAGCATTGCCAAATATGCCTGTATAAACTGTATGAGTTGAGTCATATTTTAGTCAAGGGTGCCTTAGACTGTTCTAAGGCATAACCTGACTTATGACTTTAGAGAAAACGTGAAGGGAAAATTATTCAGAATTCCAAGTTATCTTTGCTTCCACCAGCAATCAGTAAACTGTTATCAGAAGTTGCACGTGCTTCATTTAATTGTAACTGGTCAATTCACATACGTTTAAGTCATTTCAGATGCTTTCAGCCTGACAAATTTATCCAGCTCACAAATTTTGTACCTATGCTCTACTACCACAACCAAAACCGGTGGGTTTCTTTAATCGCAAAGAGGGTCTATGCTGTCAACACAGTACAGATCTTTGTTACACATGCTGTACTTACTGGGGGCGGAAATATCAATTAGCCTGAGGCCGAAAAATCACACGCCCCCGTGTTACCGAGTGTAATCATGCATCAGTGATCACACAGTAAATGTGCGCCCAACCTACTCGGCTAGAAAATCTGGTATATGTTGGACCTGTCCAGTAGAATAATACCCAGGCGAAATGCGTACAGCAGTGAAAAACAAGGACCCGGCGCGTTGACCTTGCTTATTTCTAACTCCCTTGGTAGAGCAGGTGTACCGGGAGAGGTGAGTCATTCTAACGAACGACGAAGTGAATTGTGATTTAGCTACGAAGCGGAAATGCTCAATCAAGAGTCTGGCTAAAACAAAATCTAGGTTGAAAGTGACAAACATCTGAAAGATACGATCAAGTGCGTCTACAAAAAAGGTATCACACAATTTCGACAGTCCTGCTGTGTGCTTTTTTTAATTTTCTGCCTACTGCGTCAGCACGATCCTCTTTATTTGGGCTATCAGATCAGCTTTCGGCTGAGTTGGACCTCAGGGAATGGGGTGGTGGTGATAGCTGTGACGTAACCATTTGAGCGCGCGAACAGAACCATTCCCATGTCAGGTCAGAGGTAGCCAGCCGAAACTGCTAGGGTAATTCGAACAAAGATTAGTGAGCCGCAGTCGTCCACACACTTCGTGATATGCCAAACTCAGTCAGATTGTATCAAAGCAGAGTTTGCACATAATTAAGTGAAATGAGTTCGAAAGTAAGCGGCGACTAATCGATAATTAGCCATCGAGAAAATTAAAGATTTTGAGACGACTGGTTGAGCCTCGAGCCACACAGGGATCAGTCGCAAAAAAGATGAGTAGCTCCAGAGGGCGGGTGAAAAAGCTGTCAAACGGAAATGCAGTTAATGTGAATTTTCAAGGTCCAGTCAGTCACACATTCCCTGAAAGATTAAATGCATCTGAAAGATTGGGAAGGTGAACGGGACAATGCTTGAATTGCTCAAGCTTATGAAAGCTAAACATGGTGATCACTTTAAACGGAAACAGGAGTTGTAAGAAATGTTCCTGTTCTACTGTTCGGACGGATACAACAACCGATACATGCAGTAACAGCGATAGAGAAAGCAAGTGACTCAGGAAATGTAAGAACTATATTCCGGCATTTACGAACGGTGGCGCCATTCTTAATTCTGGAATGGATGCGTCCCGGACCGACGGCGGTGCAACCAATCAGAACGCAGCTTGAGACTTGGCACGTGTGGGTGGGCTCATAGGTGACCATGACACGCACTTAACGGTCTGCATCCCGATGAAGTCCTTTGAATAGAAATCTTCAACGATTTCAGAGGTCACGTCGGTGGCTAGCAGTATAAGTATGGTCTAACCTACTGCAGAGGAGTCATAGGAGCACTGGTGAGATTCCCCTAGACCTTTGTTGCACAAAGGACCGTCTCGCAAATTGTGTTGGGTACAATCAAACTATGTTTGGAAGCTATGTTGAATGAACATAACCCAAAGAACATCTTGAATTCCTGCTAGACAGTTCTATATTACAAGGTTCTAATTTGTCGTACTGTTGAGAGGAAAAGATCAATAGCAAAATGGATCAACATTCCCACAGACCGGGTAATCATGCTGGTCTACATCATCTTGGCTAAAGACAACCTAGCCCCGCTGGTGTTTGAGAAAGATTGAAATCCCAGATGTTTTCACATTACTATAATCGACGATGTGCAAATCCTACGCTTTCATCAAAAGAACGCCCGACTATTCATAGGTAAGTTTAAGGATTGGTCAGTAACACCCAAACAAAGACTAACCTCTCAGGCTCGAAAGAACGTTATTTGGTGGTGCTAAAACCTTACACCAAACCTGTGTGGTGCATTTAGACGAACGCTCCCACTGTTGCAGACAACCGACTTGATTTTATCTACTCGTCTTTCGCACTTGTCTGACTTAATCTTCGTTGCTAGTCTGACTACAATGGATCAATAGTTTGCCGTAAATTGAACATAACTCGCCACCTTCACGGTCTCAGTCTTGGCCGTGTGAAAGATATGTATTAGTGATGAGCTCTTGCAGGCACAAAACCCAGTATAGCGCCCTCTTTCCCAAATGAACAGGCTGAATAATCCGTGGAGCCGCAAAGGGTGCGACCACTTGTAGGTGATGCACAACTCATAGTAACCGGGAACCTCCCGCAACTTGCCAGTACTCAAAACTTCTCTTAATGAGTTTAACGATATTTTATTTGGGCTTGAAGAGAAATCCTAATCATAGGGTATTCGGTTTGAGATGACAAGACGGATACGGTCTCCTCTTGAGATAATCACGCGACCCCGACACTTCTCTGAAACGAAAGTGGTTGAACGTTCAGGTATGATAGCTCGATCGTGCCTAGTGTGGGGTGAATGGCGCACTGATCAGCACGGTCGTCACATGAGGGCGTGACCGGAGTTCAACTCTCGGCCGTGGTGAGGATATGGACTGTAGGTGATCTTTAACAGGAGCGAAACTGGAATCTGGTGCATCTTTTCAAAACAGGCTGGTTGGAACGTCCGTGGAGTGAAGGTCAATTAATGTTGACAGAAATCCTCTATCACCCACCAATAGCATTTTTCTGCTTTCTGAATTGCTGGCTATCAAACCTGCAATCGACATTTTGTATTGCCTCCGGCCCCGCATTGAGCTGTATAAACCAATGTACGTTCTTACGCTTTGTGCACTGTTTTCACACGTCTGATGAAGTGGTAATGCTGGGATGCAGAGAAAATTTTAAGCATACATTTACTACAGGCAGCAAGATTCATTGTTCGTTCAAGGAATGAAATTAAGCGTAATACACTATTCCCGTTTTCCAGAAATCAAGTCTGGGTGTTGTATTCGAGTCCTACTATCATGGTTGCATTTGAAGTCAACTGTGTAGATGAGCTGAAACGGCTCTCTGTTTGCTGCGGAGATGAAGCAAGATGAATCTGAAACATGTAGTGATGAGGTAACTTGGTTTTTCTTCTAGTAATGTATTTTTAGTCGGCAGAAATTGTGGGATGAAAGAAGAAACAACGCAACATCGAGCATGTTCGAGAAACAAAAAGGATCTGAAAGCGATGATGAACAAATTCGTAATCACTTCCGTAAAAAAGTTTGAACTGCCTGTAACATCTTGTATCTGTACCTATTGAACGGCGCCGATTTGCCGGAAAAGACTACTGGTTATCTGTTGAATGTTCAAAAGATACCATCGGACCAGACATCGACGTTCACGGTGAGAAGGAAACAGACACACACTTATAAGACTTCCGTCAATAAACGTTCGTTGTTAGTTAATTAGCATTGGTCCTACAAATGGAACGGATGATGGTTTTCTAAATGCTCCCGACAAACGATAACTGTGGTTAGTAAACCAGTGGTCATAAAACGTTGTAGCAAATAGTATGATGTAAATGTCCTAGTAGTGACGTAGGTTTTTGTCTACGGACACGAATCGTCATGGGTTAGTTTGATACTTCATAGGTGAATAGCTCATGGGGCAGATCGCGGCATCGGGTATTATCGGGAAAATCTGATTGTATTCGCCTATCAGCAGCTAGTTTCCTCGGGACAGCGATTCATTTTGTAGAGTAGGGTTGATGCTAAGACACTGTTGGTGGATTAATACAGGTGACAAGAGGCGTATTCGCTGCGCATCCGACTTAGCAATTGACAGCTTACCTGTGACAGTAATCAACCGTAATGGCACGATAGCGGAATAACTGAACACTGATAGGGTATACCCTTTGAGCTGGATCACAACGTTCAGTGTCACCCTCAAAATTAGCGTCTGACTGGTTGGGTTTCGAAAAAACGGATACCTCAATAGTAGCAAAAGCATTCATTTTTCGATAATTTGCGGCTAGATTTATCCAAAAAGACAGGGGGAAAACTGTGTATATTTTTGTGCATGAATTTCGCTGACGGAAAATCTACCATGCATGAAGCACATATTATCAGTAATTTGGGTATTTTTCTACGGATTATGAATAAATGGAACGAATGTTACCAGAATTGTCATTATCTTGAGGGGAGCATTTTAAAATAGACGTATGAAATTCGAACCGATAACAGCGCATCCACGAATGACACTGTGAGACAAAAGTCCACACCGGCATTTTGGTTCTAAGAAGAAAACATTTATTTGACAATGATAGAACAGTGCTTTCTGGTTTTGCTAGAGAGCACACTACTAACAAAATTCTGGACAATGTGCGTTCCTATAAAGTAGTTCCTAAAAAGTAGTCATTATTCACAATCCCAACGGTGGCTACTTTCGCTGGACAAGTGCATCTGATTCATGGGAAGCTTGCTTCTGTGAACAAATGAAAAAACGTCATCTTTCAAAGGCATATATTCCGGAAGAGGAGGTTGTTTATTTTTGCTTGACACAATGCATTCGCATTACGCGAAACAGGAGAGTTCCAGTTGGATGATTAAGACTGGGTAAAATGATAACTCTATGTACTGATCAAAATGGGCCTAACTAGAGGCGTGAAAAGGTTGCATATATGGGGAAAAACCTACCCTAAGTTTACCTACTAAATAGGACACACGACCAAATAATGTTGGCTTTTGATCGACAATGGTTAATCAGTCACTTTATGTATTCAGCCCATTATTCGTTCATAAAATGACTCTCCCCACACGAAGTCACCCTTTGCTATGCTTACGCAATCCATACCCAACGAATTCAGACCATATGGGCACGTCTAACATTGTGCAGAAGTGTCGATACTAGAAAGCGATGAAGTTTGGCAAGCCGTTGATATTCAGCGCGAAAGAAAGGCAGAAATCGAATGAAGGTGAGCGATAAGTTGAAGAGAACACTGTGCGTTCCCAGTTAACATAAGTAAAACAGTGTGATCCACTCAACAACCCTCGAAGTGGGAGACACAAAATGACAACTACGAGACCTGCGTCTTCTGAGGGCGCACGCGCCGAATTCCTACGCTTCTGGTTGTAACCTGGGTGAGAGTCGTGAATATCATTTAGTTGTAAACACACTATTACGAGACAGGGACTTTGACCCGGCATTCAGCAAGTGTAGCCCTTCTGATGGGAGAGGAAAAAACAAGAATGGATGAGACGGAGAGGCGCTGTATGTCTCATGGTGTTGAGCGGATTCGATTAATCTGCACAAAAGAATCGAAATTCACTTTGCGGCAACACAATGAAAAACTGTGTGCCGGACAAGCGGTAAACCGCACAGAGTGTGGTTAACGCAATAGCTAGTGGATGAATGTGGCTGTAGTATTATATGCACAAACGTTATAGTGGTCATGCCAGTGTGACAAAAAGTCGAGGGACGTGTGCGGCTGAACAAATAAAATCCTTATCCGTGTGTTTTAAGGTGGATTTTCTGGCCTGATGTGAACGTTGTTCTTCCACTCGCCGAGCCAGAAACGCAGACAGCATGTGGCGGATGAGAATCAGATAGTCGCAATTCTCCAAGGCCCATAATGCTCAATGTCATCAGTGTGAAGGGAGTGGATTGGACAAATGCATCGATACGAAGTCAACCAGTGTCTCGCAGAAGGCTACCGCCAATCGGTGTCGATAACGTGAACAGACTGGCATGTGAGCGCGGGGACCAATCAGGATGCCACGCTGCTCCAGCATCGGACTTTGATATAAGCATCGGAGTAAAACTACTGGTTTAAGTGCGACACGCGTTAAAACAAACGGGCTACAAGTGGGGTCCAGTCAACCAATGTAAAAGATAAGGCTTCAGTACCAAATGTAATACTTCAGTTCAATGATGCGTCTTTCCTATAAAATAACCAATAGAAACTCAATGAACTGAGATTTGCATTGTGCCATGAAGACTGACTTTTCCATTCGTTTAACAATCAGTAGTTGCAACACGATTTGCTCCACAATGCTCGGAAATTATGAACTCCTTACCGAATTCACCATATGACCGCTTCATTAATGAAGTTAGCTCACCTGAAACAGTCATAGAACAACTGTGCTCGGGATTCGTCCCCGACAGTGCTCGTCAGTGGCGCACATCCTTTCCATGACCGGAATTTGGATTCCAGTCACATTTCTGTGAAGCAGTCGCACTGACTCTGCATTAGACTTACTCATCGTATATGATTTGCACAACAATTACACGGGTTGTTATACCATTATCAGACCGAGTATATATACATATATATA
>QNGE01001821.1:0-26407 GCA_008508345.1 Paragonimus westermani | reverse complement strand
TTGTCATTTTGTGTCTCCCACTTCGAGGGTTGTTGAGTGGATCACACTGTTTTACTTATGTTAACTGGGAACGCACAGTGTTCTCTTCAACTTATCGCTCACCTTCATTCGATTTCTGCCTTTCTTTCGCGCTGAATATCAACGGCTTGCCAAACTTCATCGCTTTCTAGTATCGACACTTCTGCACAATGTTAGACGTGCCCATATGGTCTGAATTCGTTGGGTATGGATTGCGTAAGCATAGCAAAGGGTGACTTCGTGTGGGGAGAGTCATTTTATGAACGAATAATGGGCTGAATACATAAAGTGACTGATTAACCATTGTCGATCAAAAGCCAACATTATTTGGTCGTGTGTCCTATTTAGTAGGTAAACTTAGGGTAGGTTTTTCCCCATATATGCAACCTTTTCACGCCTCTAGTTAGGCCCATTTTGATCAGTACATAGAGTTATCATTTTACCCAGTCTTAATCATCCAACTGGAACTCTCCTGTTTCGCGTAATGCGAATGCATTGTGTCAAGCAAAAATAAACAACCTCCTCTTCCGGAATATATGCCTTTGAAAGATGACGTTTTTTCATTTGTTCACAGAAGCAAGCTTCCCATGAATCAGATGCACTTGTCCAGCGAAAGTAGCCACCGTTGGGATTGTGAATAATGACTACTTTTTAGGAACTACTTTATAGGAACGCACATTGTCCAGAATTTTGTTAGTAGTGTGCTCTCTAGCAAAACCAGAAAGCACTGTTCTATCATTGTCAAATAAATGTTTTCTTCTTAGAACCAAAATGCCGGTGTGGACTTTTGTCTCACAGTGTCATTCGTGGATGCGCTGTTATCGGTTCGAATTTCATACGTCTATTTTAAAATGCTCCCCTCAAGATAATGACAATTCTGGTAACATTCGTTCCATTTATTCATAATCCGTAGAAAAATACCCAAATTACTGATAATATGTGCTTCATGCATGGTAGATGTTCCGTCAGCGAAATTCATGCACAAAAATATACACAGTTTTCCCCCTGTTTTTTTGGATAAATCTAGCCGCAAATTATCGAAAAATGAATGCTTTTGCTACTATTGAGGTATCCGTTTTTTCGAAACCCAACCAGTCAGACGCTAATTTTGAGGGTGACACTGAACGTTGTGATCCAGCTCAAAGGGTATACCCTATCAGTGTTCAGTTATTCCGCTATCGTGCCATTACGGTTGATTACTGTCACAGGTAAGCTGTCAATTGCTAAGTCGGATGCGCAGCGAATACGCCTCTTGTCACCTGTATTAATCCACCAACAGTGTCTTAGCATCAACCCTACTCTACAAAATGAATCGCTGTCCCGAGGAAACTAGCTGCTGATAGGCGAATACAATCAGATTTTCCCGATAATACCCGATGCCGCGATCTGCCCCATGAGCTATTCACCTATGAAGTATCAAACTAACCCATGACGATTCGTGTCCGTAGACAAAAACCTACGTCACTACTAGGACATTTACATCATACTATTTGCTACAACGTTTTATGACCACTGGTTTACTAACCACAGTTATCGTTTGTCGGGAGCATTTAGAAAACCATCATCCGTTCCATTTGTAGGACCAATGCTAATTAACTAACAACGAACGTTTATTGACGGAAGTCTTATAAGTGTGTGTCTGTTTCCTTCTCACCGTGAACGTCGATGTCTGGTCCGATGGTATCTTTTGAACATTCAACAGATAACCAGTAGTCTTTTCCGGCAAATCGGCGCCGTTCAATAGGTACAGATACAAGATGTTACAGGCAGTTCAAACTTTTTTACGGAAGTGATTACGAATTTGTTCATCATCGCTTTCAGATCCTTTTTGTTTCTCGAACATGCTCGATGTTGCGTTGTTTCTTCTTTCATCCCACAATTTCTGCCGACTAAAAATACATTACTAGAAGAAAAACCAAGTTACCTCATCACTACATGTTTCAGATTCATCTTGCTTCATCTCCGCAGCAAACAGAGAGCCGTTTCAGCTCATCTACACAGTTGACTTCAAATGCAACCATGATAGTAGGACTCGAATACAACACCCAGACTTGATTTCTGGAAAACGGGAATAGTGTATTACGCTTAATTTCATTCCTTGAACGAACAATGAATCTTGCTGCCTGTAGTAAATGTATGCTTAAAATTTTCTCTGCATCCCAGCATTACCACTTCATCAGACGTGTGAAAACAGTGCACAAAGCGTAAGAACGTACATTGGTTTATACAGCTCAATGCGGGGCCGGAGGCAATACAAAATGTCGATTGCAGGTTTGATAGCCAGCAATTCAGAAAGCAGAAAAATGCTATTGGTGGGTGATAGAGGATTTCTGTCAACATTAATTGACCTTCACTCCACGGACGTTCCAACCAGCCTGTTTTGAAAAGATGCACCAGATTCCAGTTTCGCTCCTGTTAAAGATCACCTACAGTCCATATCCTCACCACGGCCGAGAGTTGAACTCCGGTCACGCCCTCATGTGACGACCGTGCTGATCAGTGCGCCATTCACCCCACACTAGGCACGATCGAGCTATCATACCTGAACGTTCAACCACTTTCGTTTCAGAGAAGTGTCGGGGTCGCGTGATTATCTCAAGAGGAGACCGTATCCGTCTTGTCATCTCAAACCGAATACCCTATGACTAGGATTTCTCTTCAAGTCGTTTTCGGTCCCAAACCTTTTGAAGAACCTGTGCTAACCATGCGTTGTTCCTGCCACTGGGCGTATACTACAAAGCAGCCGTGATGTCTTACGACCACTAACCTTAATCGTGCTTAACTAATAGACAACGCGTTGAAAGTCAGGCAAACCAGCGCGCTTGATTATAGCTGTTTTTCACTGCTCGCAAGTCTTCATGAAGTCCGACATCTCCAAAATACTGCTCACCTTATCACTGACGTGAATTGGGGGCGCTGCAGTTTCGTGATGTAGTCGAGTTAGCTCAGATGTAACTGAACGTACCGCGAGCACGACTTTCAACTGCGTGAGCCACTGTTCATGAGTGTGCCCACAGAAAGGAAACAAATGTGGCCGGAGCATTGGCCATGAAGTCGAAAAAAGTGTCAACAGCCTCCATCATATATATATATAATATGAAACAACGGAGACTATTTTCAACTAAGTAAAGAATGTGTGGACATACTGACTTACGGCTGCAAGTGGAAAACTAAGCCTTACGGAATCGTGGCGTTTTGACTGATTTCATCTAAAACCGATCGATCACTTCTACTCACCAAACATGCTGAACTCGGCATCGCGTCTCCAGTGTGGCTGCATATACATGTTTGTTAATTTACCTGTTAACTTTGTCCGATCTACTTAACTCTGAGAGATAGTATTAGGCACTTCCGCATGGTTCGATTTTGATAACCTTTCGGCCAATATTTCAAAGGATAGCGTGAATCATGAAAACAGCCCTTTATTCGACCAACGCCAGACACAACCAGTGATTTCATCTTTGCCAGCAACACCAGTGTCGATGTCACCCACAATTCACCATCCTCATTGCTTGGCATGGCTCTCGGACAAGAACACTCACAACAAATACGCACGCTCTGTTACACAACTTAACGTGATTTACCACGCCGAATGATTAGTCAGTGCTACACAACATGCTGAACGAAACAATTCTATGCATATCTCAGCACACCACCCGTGCACGATCTTAAGCGTAGAGCGAACCCTATTGTCCTACCTCTCGCGCTGTATGGGGTCAGCACTATTCACGAAGGCAGCGCAAAACTAGTCACTGCACTGGTCACATTGTTCCTGTTATATGAGTTCCACATTTTACTATCACATTTTGTTTCTTCACGCGAACTTATAACTTGTACCGTTGACTGTTCGTACAAGGCACTTTATCCTCCTAATATTGACGAACTAAACTTGACACCTGTATACGGTAACCTATTGAGTAACTAAGGTATCATCAAGCTGGAGCTCGATGTTCTACAGCGTAAACTACACATAAACGCGGAGCCAAACGCAAAAAATGGGTGAGGCCGGAAATCAATCAATTATTGAACGGAATACACGTGTTTTCACAGTATGCTATAAGCGATACCGACAGGCAGGTCAATAAGAAAGGTGGAGCATCGGCTGCCGACGAGCCATCGAACCGAAGTGTGCAGTGTGTGCGCCATCGAAGGATATGCTATGTGAACAAATATGACCATGAACATCTTGCGAAATTCCTTGATAAAGTGAGCACAATATATAACCATAATTTACTCTAGCTATTATCCACAACCTACTGCTGCCAAGCGAGTGGAATTACAGGCAACTGCATCTATTGATGAATCTCAATAAAATTTACAGAACGGGTATGACAAACGCGTCGCATACACAATTTCTGAATGGAATAACATTCAGTTTGGTATTTCACTGTGCATTCTTTGTAGAACTTTTCATAGTGCATTCCGGAATTAAACGGTAAGAACTCTGAGTTGCCTAGTTTGGGGAACTGAAGAAATTTGCGTGCGTGTGACATGACCTGTCAAGTCGGCGTGCCAAATGGAAATATAATGGGTTATAGCAATGAAATGTGGAACGCTTGGTAAGAATTCGAACCACCCAGAAGACCGTTCATCAGATGCCTACCTATAACTGTACACGGTGTCGCGAACATTTTGCTGTTTTTTTAATAAGCCCCAGTTCTACTACCAGCACACTGATAGTCAAGCCAATTGATTTTGATCGCGGTGCACATGAACTTGAAATGAATTGACACTATTCCACAAGACCACAACAGTAGGAGATGATACACGAGACTTTAAAATTTTGTGGCACCGCTTTGTAACCAAACAACACGGAATAGAACTTTTGCGGCGTGACCTGTCAATCTTATGATGCAGTTCGTAAAGAGTACCACAAGGCATGAAGGCAGCATATAACCTAACATTTGTGAAAAACGCGTATTCCAATCTTATTCCAATCCGTGAATCTTATTCGTTTATGAATGTAATTTTTGATTACTGATGAGTAGTCGGGGATTTGGTTTATTTTCATCAGTAATCTAAAATATATCGCCCTGCAGGTTTAATGAGTTCAGTGATCTCGATCTGTCTCGGAAGTGCTAATCGCGGGGTTATCGATTGGAGTTAACAGGACAGTTATTGTGTCTGCTCTCAAGACGATCGTGCAGCCTGATCATTGCTCACCAGCGAGAGTGGTTGAGCGTTCAGATTTGATAATTCGGTCGTGTCTAATGTGAGGTGAATGGCGCAGCGGTCAACACGGTTGCCTCATGATTAGAATGGCCGGAGTTCAAATCCCGGCCGTGGCAAGGATATGCACTACTGATGAGCTCTGATCAGAGCGAAACTCCAGTCTAGTGCTTCTTTTCGAAAGAGGCTGGCTGCAGTCTATCTGAATGCGAACGCTGCGATCAAATGTGAGTGATGGTCAACTTGAAAATGTAATTTTTCACTAATCATCTGTGAGTGAAAAAATGGCATTAACAGTGAGCCTATCATGGAAATACGGTGCATTCGACTGCTAGAGAGCTGGATTCAATGATACATACTGATTCATCGCATTGCGCTGATCATCAACCTGCGGCTGTTGGACATCGTTTGTAGCGATTGAATCACTCTCATGTGGTGGATATGGGCAACGTGACCAAAGCATAGTATGCACTACCGTATTAACGAACACAAGCATCTCAATGGTGAGCAGCACCATCTTACAATCCGGATCGGTCTCCATCTCGTACTGTGTTGCTCGGGCCAACATTTTGACAGCACCGATATATATGAACTAGGAATATCCTTCTAACAGGTGCAAACCAAATTGTTCATCCAATTAAACAATAGATTTAGTGTGACTCAAAAAGTAACGGTGGAACCGAGCTTAGGTTCAACTGCTTTCTGTAGCATAATTTGCACTTGATCTGGCACGCCCTGCACACACAGAGAGCTGGAAAACTGTTAATCCCGCGACCAAATCCTGATTACGTTTATTGCCAGTGAAATCACGAAAGTCGATCTCAACGCCCAGTGTAATTCCATTCGTTTGAACTAAACTGGATTATCATTGACCGACTCAAGTCGACAGCTAGCATGATACCTGCCGTCACTATGGTGAACTCGTGTTCCTACGGACACGGTGGATGCGTACAGATAAAAAGTGACTAACAATCGTGGGACTTCCATAGGGATTCCGGCTACAACGACGCCTTTCCGCTTTTCTGTTCTGCACGCACATTTCTACGTACACCTGCTATAGAAGACCTGATAGGAACTCAGCTTCACCTTCTTCAGTAGTACACCTAGTCGCACGCAGTGAACATTTGCCTTTTACTGACAAATACCCCATTATTCCAGGCTTCGAGTTCGCTCCGCTTGCACCTTCCGAACGCTGTTTAACATACTCGAAGGTTCAAAACACTGTGCTTTGTGAGCTTTCGAGTGCCATCTAGTGGACATGAGCCGGCCTCGCGCCTTTTCCATTCATTTCATGGTTGCTGTTATTGGTCCCAGACTAGAAAAGAGCTACTTATCACACTTCCCAATCAGAAATCTACGGTTTATTCCCGAATTCTGCCACGTTCTCCAGTTCGATACCCGTAGGGACCACAGTTTGATGGATCTCCAGGTAACGTACTGTGCATTGTGGGTGGATGGGGGTCATGTGCTTATCTATTTGTCCTTGACAGACGCATGTACACGCAGATGCACCGTATAATCGCAGGAAATCGGTACAGACGGTCCTGATGAGTGACCATTCCACCTGTTCGCATTCGCTCTGGCCAATAAGTAATCGATCAAAAGAATTAACGGAACAAGCTGTGTTGACACAACTGGTTTGAAATCGATGAGTTTAAATTAACGTTGAAAAGAAAATGGATAATTTTGCTAATCGGTGCTTGTATGTTAGGGTTATAAGTCTACTGCCTGCAAGAAGGTTGACTAGAAACCAGTTAGGACAACACGGGCAAGCAATAAGATGATGAATTCGATGATCCGTTGGGATACAATGAGTAATCCAGATCTAAATAAAGCAAGATGCATATCATTTCGTTCTGCTTGTCGAAGTGATCGTTATCACAACCTGAAAATACAAATTCAGCGAAGGCACGTCCCTATTCTCAGTGCCTTCTCATCATGCTACTTCGGTTGGCAAATTAGAATGAAACGATACTGAAAAGGAATTACGGTCTGAAAGGCGTCTCCACTAAACAGACATGTACAGTGCTACCCCTCGTAATTTGGATGGCCAGGAAGTCTGTAATGCTTAGAGACTGCTTCCGTACACACATTCTATCTCCTGTTTCAATATAACCGAAGTTTAAGTACAACGGTAACTGGATGTAATTTGCGATACATTGAGCAGCCAGTTACAACTCCAAACAATTCCCATCTTTCGAGCTTCTACGAGTAACACTATGACCTATGTAGTCCGCTCTCCAAACAGTCAATCTATAAGGCGTAATACCGCAATGATGATGTAGAATGAATGGTTCAACTTCATCGAGCAATCGAGTTGAGGAAGTTCCATCAAAGCGACCGTTGGCAAAAGTAACGATGTGAGGAGTTATCGTGGTTACATCCGTTTGTCACAGTTTAGAACAGTAACACGTAATTTGTGCCCGAAATACCAGAAGGTGGGAAAGAGATGAACCAGTAATGTAGCGATTTATCTAAGTCAGTCTTTCCCCTCTACCGTTCAAGTCTTCACCAGTTCAGTAACTCAATATTCCTCATAATATCGTGGCTCACTAAAGGTTCAACAATCCTACGATATAATTTATTCACTTGTGCTCCAATAGTTCGTCAACCTACATTACCACTCGACATGATTTGCTTGTGACTGATTAATACAACCCAAGGTGTCCGCATCAGCCAGTACATCCTGCTGAGTGGATGAACGACTACTAGTTTGCAATTTACACACACTGGGTGGATTTCATGGGAGTGTAGGCACTTACCATAGTAGGCCTAATAACCGAATCGTAACAGCGCTTGATTCATCGACGCAGGGATGTATACTGTCTCCACCACGTCGTTCGGCTTCATCATCTAAGTATTTGTTTTCGGGCGTGGTGAACGGTTGGCAGCATCTGCCTGTTGACAAATAACTCACGGGAAGGAGGGTAGCGCAGTGCTGTGAAGTAGCAGGCACCGTCCACAGCTACGCCGATAACAGACACCTAAGGGTCTTGTCATTAACAAATGTAGCTTTTTAATATATATCAGCTGGTGACAAAATGAGCGAGACAAACATGCCGCCTGCTGAAAACCGTGTCTTTTATCCAATATTGTTGGCGGCATCCGATTCCGATTAGCCTGTCACAGTGACCGAAGTCAAAGGACGCCTGCGCTTATCCATCACTGCAACTGGCTTGCGCTGCACCAATTGCATTTCCACCAACACACCACATATCCAGTGTAAACCCGAAGGAATAAGACCGGGAGGTGTGACAGTGGGGCCTTTCTGTCCAGCCGGCCAATGCTGGTTAGCCAGTTGATTGGCTAATAAGGAAGGGAAACTCTTATCTCTCGGAAACTAATCAGAGAGAGGCTGCAGTGACGAGATCTGAACTAGGAAGAAAGATTTTTGAAGCGTAATACAAGAAGCGTTGCAGTATAGGATTGCAGGTTAGTGCAACCTAAAAAAGATAAGGATGAAAAGCAAATTTCTCACTGAACTATGAAAAGCCAGGCAGACCATACAACACACCAACAAAGCCGAAGAAAAGAATGTATAGAAGACCACAGCCACGCACACATCTGTTTTTGTCTGGCTGCTCCCCTTCGGCCAATCTGACAAGGTTGAACCCGCAAGGACCGAAGTCACAGTCAGCACAGCCCTCAGGATCAAAACAGCACGCAAGCCTGACCACCACGCCAAGGAAGCATAAAGGGTCATCCAATATACTCGCGTCCTGTGGTATATGCTAGTTCCAAAACTTCACCTACAGATCAGTCCTTCGTCAGCTACTGTAGATCGTGCACAATGCAGAACATTAGGGCGATAGAGAACGATGTGGTTCAGGTGCAGTATGTGATGATGATTCTTACTGTGCTAAGATTCACATGGTAGACCTGCGATGGTAAACGCTCGCGTACTGGTGCGACGATCGGGCAACCTAAACATTGATCACAAAAAGCCGTAACCAACCGCTTCGAGGTAATAATCCCACCAACGTTTGGTTTGATTTCGTTAAAGGATCGATCACACATGTGACTCTTCTTGACTGAGATCAAGGAAGTCATATGACCACACACGTCTCAAAATTCTGTTACCCAGTCCAGATCTGCTGTGCTCGTTAACTCGAGCATAGCATGTCTTCTTTGAGTGATTCAGCTCCAAAGGTTATCCGAATACGAAAGTTGATAGGCACACGCTATATACATAGCGCTTTAGAAATATGCTGTATGCTCCAAAACTAAACCGCATTTTACGGTGAGCAAAACATATCACATCAGCCTCCTGCTGACAGCGATCATTACAACGTTGCGATTCGGAGCCACTATTTCGTCTCAAGCGTCCAGAACCCTGTGCTGCGTTCCCTGTTGTTCGGTGTGAGCTACATAAATTTTAAGAGGCAGTAAACCACCCCGAGCCCGGAGAAGGACATGTTCGGCTAAAGGCCGAAGATAGTGTTGAGGGTGATGCGGCCAAAAAAACAGCACAGCTGCTGAAAAATGCAACAACGCAATGGAAACGTAGTCGGAAACATTGAACACAACCCAGAGCACTGAACGTAAGATAACCGGCTTATGCTTACGGGTACAACCAGAACCGACCAATCTGGGTCTAACAAGTTATCCTGAGGTACGGTGTCCGACCTTGTTACGAGGTGTAGATGGGCCGATCGACCCAGAAAAGCAACACCAATGGGTTCCGTCCAAGGTCGGATGACAGAGGCCATATGGTTCAACGGGAACCCACAACCTGTTAGAGGGTATATTTGACGGTCAACCGGCCACTAGCCACCCAGGAAACTGCCACCCTATAAATAAACCAATCGTCAGATGGCCCCAGACAAAACAATATAGATGAACGCACGAGTTTAATCGTACTACGGATGATCTTTAAAAAAGGTGTCTGGGATAGCGATCGTCTGATGTGCAATCTTGCTCGTATGTGACACTCCCCTTCGAGTTATGACTGTCCTATTTCCGTGGTTGGTTAGCGTAGTAATCCCACTTACCTGAGTTTGAATTGTCCCGTTCTCACACAAGGTGGCTGTTTTGTATCGTTCAACCCACTGTGTATTATCGGGGTGAACATTCCACTCGCATTACTCGGACTCGTTTGAACGGCCCTTCGAATTTTTGCATTCAGACTAGAACACAGCGGCGGCAAACCACTTCGTGCTGGTTTGACTTCGCACAAAATCCTCGTTGTCAAATCCTGATTTCTGTTGTGCTGGTTGGAAACCTGAAGAAAACAACGTGACGAAACGTTCCAAGATAACCGTCTCAGAAGAGCTATCTTCGGCTCTTTGCACAGATGGAGGTCCAACCTTGGTCCGATATAACAGCTTTCCTCCAGAAGCTATGCGCCAGTGGAGTCGTCCCGAAGGACTGTCAACATCGTTTCTGTCGGGGAAGCCGCCAGTTCCCCGAAAGCATTGTACGAAAAACAGACTAACAAAGTACACTTGTGAACGATCTTCACCGTTGCCATGGTCGTGTACTGCGCCGATCTTCACTTCCGCAGCCCTCGTGGCAACTGCTGTTGTCATCCTGACTACACGCCTACTCTGCAGTGTCCGGACTTTTTGTCTGGTTCATTCTTTTGACGTTACTTTGTTAATAGTCATAAACCCTATAAATATGAACGGCTTTGTGACCATGTCGGTTTGAGTAACATATAGAAGCTATTTGAAGGCCAGTCTTTTTCCTGTGTTCATGCCGTAGCCTCAGATGGATGGGCTGGCTGAGAAGACAAACTGACCGCATATACGCTGTACTCCGTTGTTCACTACGGTTGACCGTCGTTCCGTTATACGCCGCTTCACTGACCGTCATTCCGTTCCATTTACGCGCTCTTAAGCCGTAGATTGAGTTGAAATCTCCATTTTGGAAAAAGCCTCGCGTAATTTATGTGAATAGCAAAGAGGGATTGGCTACACCTTAATTGCGTCGAGCTCGTTGCGGCTGTTTTACTTTGCATACTAAGCCTAACGCATGATAATCATGTTCTTGAGGAGTGATCTGGGCTCCACCTTCATTATGACTGCATTGTTCACGACTTCACACCCCGCCAGGTACGTGAACATCGCTACTCCGAAAGAATGCCGAATACCAGATGCCTTTTGGTTCAATGTGAAAAGCTGCGGTCTGGGACTGTGTATCAAGAAAGGATGTGCTTGCGAAGTAGGTAAGCGTCTTGAAAGAGACTTACTGTTAGACCTCGGGTCAGGTTAGAGTATGGCACTTTACCACCAACCCCAAATGTCGCAAGTGGGATGCAGCGAAGCTTCCGATTGTCCCTTCGCGTGAAGCCTTGTAGTGCCTGAGGTTTAACAATGCATTCGGGCAGAGTGTACATACAACATGGTGGAAAAGCAACCAAGTACCAAATCCCAGTCGTGCTGACGTCACCGCTTTGAATCGTGAGGGTTCACGGAAAACCAACATCTTCGACAGAAGGGCTGCAGTTCATCAGTTTGATATGACCTAGACGCCTCCGAAGTGAACGGCGTTTTGGCAAAATTACCACAATACTGTGCGTGCTTCAATTCTTGATGGTAGATCGTTGACGGTATCTGACAAGATCATGCAGAGTTCGCTAACGTAAACCACCTATGAAGCAGACTAAATGTCTTTAAGTGAAGAGCTGAACATATAACCACACGACCGGCCCTAATATAGAGCTGGGAGGCAGATCATCTGCGTGCAGGCTGTCTACGGTGTATTTTCGATCACTGGTGTCACCGAAATGTTAGGGGCGTGTAGTGGGAGCACCGTGTTGGCTATAACGAAGTCCGCAGGTGTCTCCAGGACAAACAGACTATGTCGGCCATTGATTACAATAACCCTGCCTTACACGGTTCGTTGGCTAAGAAATATCTTGTGAATGGTAATGTGCTGCTTGCCTTGTTTGGAAGTGGTGGGTTAAGCTGAAAGTGGTAACCTGGTGGTTAGTGTACGAACTGGGCTCCTAACGTGAAAATACCGGCGTTAAAATTCACTTCAGTAGAGTGTTCCCGGCTCCTTGAGAGCAGGACGAAACTCTTGGTTGAGCATGAAGTCTGGCAGAGCGAATAACAAAAGGCGATGACACTGATTTCGCCAGTCTTTGTTGTTCAACCTAACTGTCCCCTTCTGCTTCCACATCCTACCCAATTTAACAATGCAACGTTTCCACCACTTGTTGAGGTAGGTTTGCAAGTTTATGTAACTGTCACAGACAACCCACACGAACAACACTCATATATATATGCTGAAGTGTGGGCCGTCTGTGGCACTCACGAGATACAAGCATATTTTTCTAATCGCAAAATGACTGACTTCAAATACGTCAACAGAACACCATTGCTTGGTTATATCTATGCGGGATTTCGCCAAAAAATACCCCCCCAGTAGAAGCAATCTTTTGGGAAGCAGCTTCAAAGTACAGGGTGCCGTCGAGGCTGTAACACTCACTGACAGCTCAGTTTGGAACACTTTATTAATGTTTATAGTGACAACGTCGCCAAATATCGATTGACAAACCAAATATAACCTTCAGGCAGCTTGAGCATAAGTGTCATTCTAGTAGAATGGGGCTGCGCTAGAACGTCTACGCCTGCCCTTAGTCAGTTGTTACCTTCGCACGCTACGGTGAGGTTGCAGTACCTTCCCGTCACCCAAATATGCCTACAGTATCCTCTAGCATTGGTTCCCATTTGCACTTTTGTCATTTCTGACCTCCTCGAGCCATCGTATTGAAGCCGCGGTACTCCCCTTCTATCTACATAAACGACACAACAATGAGACGCATGCAAGTACCCACACATTCTTTTAATCTGTGATCAATCTACGGATTGCGGTTAAACCCTGCATATTCCGACTCCAATCTTATATAATATCAGATACCGTGGATAGCTTCACTCATCAGAATAATAATATACCGTCAGCAAGTGGTATTGTTGAGACACTGGCGATGATAAAGAAAACATATTTTCCCACCAATCTCGGTATGTCGCATCGGAAACGCGTTTAGCTGCCACTGAGGAGAGTGGTGTACACTACCAATGCACGTTTCACTCTGCCTTACGGTTCAGAAGAGTGGCCTGTTTGTAGTGACGGTGCTAAAAGAACTGCTGCGACTGGTTATCACCGTGTCAGTCAACCCGTATGAACTGGGATACTTGGCTAAGCAACACGAACATCACCTAGGGCACATATTCAAGGTTCGAAAACGAGATTAAGAAAATACTAAAAATACGATAGCGACGAATGGGCTACGCACTCCATATGCCAGCCGACCGCTAATCTAACCAAACACTGTTCACTGGGACCACCGAATGTAGGATAAAACTAGAAAGTGGTCAGACGATCCTCAATTAGTGACACTGCCTGTTCCGTTGAACAAAGTTGGTAAGTATCGTCTGCATGCTTGCAGTCTTCGTGACCACTAAATATGCAGGTTGGAAACATCAGTTGAGGAGACAGGACTCAGCAGCTACTGACGCATGTACACGCAGCTTCATCCCCTTTTCATCCACTGTCCGATGATTAGAAAGAGTATCACCTGATCGCCGTCTAAACGTAGACCGTGTATCTAGGATTAAAACATATCAGGATTGGTGATCCCAGTTCGTCAGACAAGCGTGTGCAGCACGCACGGGCAGGTAACCGTTTGTATGAAAGCATGGGCTACCGGATGATGGCATGGTTGCGAATACACAGACCCATCGCTATCTTTATGTGGTTTCCACAAGCCTCGACCAAAATATTTATTAGCGTTGCCCAACGAATAAAGATACACGCAGCACTGGCCTTATTCAATGTTCAACGCCTCGACTGGCAAGCACCGATCCATGACACTTTTGTGCTATAGGTAGAGACGCTAACTGTGTATCTCACAGTCTTGAAAACCCCCGAATGGCACTCGGTACGCCCACAATCTAAGAGAGGAAGATTTCAAGCATCTTGCAATATCAGGATTTCGACTTGCTACAAAAATTCAGTCACCGTGATAAAGAATTTATACTCGCGTACGCACTGCGTACACGTGCTACAGCAAACAAGAATGACTGTGATATGTAAATGCCGTGGATATCCCAAAGAAACAACCTCAATAACCCACCAGACAGTTCAGTTGCCCAGGGATGCCGAGTTGTACGCCTGTCGGACAATTCACTTGAACGGCCATACATTCAGTGGAGGTGAGTAGCATACACCGCCAGGAGTACCTAATGGTCTAGTTGGCAGCTGACGTTTACATGGTCAGTTCTCAACAAGAAACCCGGTAGCAACGAGTCAGTCCTCCAAGTTACCCATGCACCACACGAGACAGCCGCTAGCTTTGCCGAAAACGGGCAACTGTGCAGCACCATTCAAGCACTTTCTAGTTTGAATAACTTTGTGAGGCAAGAAAAACGTCTGCTTATCGGACGTTCAAAAGTGTTCTAGTAACGGCGTACACCGTTTGGCGAACGACTTTAAGAAAGCGACAACGCAGCCCCCAACCAAGATTAAGACGACTTTACAGTCACACAGCACTCTCATCACACATGGAGAGCGTACCACGCTAGCAAGCAAAACTGATTAGTTTCGACTTGTTCAAACGCGTTCGAAGTCATAAGCTCTGAAGGTAGCAGAAGGACTGATCTAAGAGAACCTACTTTACTGGCCATGCCGATGAATGAAACAATGTTCTGGACCGCAAGCACCGTCAGACACTTAGCACGCACCGGACAATGAAATGATCTGAGTTGGTCATTCCGTATAATCGGGACGGGCAGCCATGGGAACATACATCGGAACTTTGTTGACAACTAATCGCAATTCTTTGTCGTGCCCAAGAACGCTTATCAGTAACATTCACCTGCCACGGTTCTCACACCCAAGTTGAAATGAGCGTTGGAGTGCTAATGACGGGTGTCTGTTCCGCCACCCGTTGGCTCATCACATTTCTAAAGCGATACATGTGTGCGATCTGTGAATAAAATTATGTAACAACCTCCTACTCTTCCTGTGGCAAAAAGAGGAAATTTGCATTACCACTCTATAAACAACTTGGCAATCGGGGGGGGGGCATTCTACTGTATCGCAAGGAACCCGTTTTCAAGACTGTCCCAGTTTGAATTTATCCTGGCTGAACATAAGTAGGACGGAAAATGACGTAACTCACAAAGAACCGAGGCAGTCACCGATAGCGCGGATCGAACGCAGACCAAAAACAGCAGACGAATAAGCCCCCGCTACCGCCGAGCCATCCAAACTTCCGTTCATGACCGGGACGAAACTGGCCGATGCGAAGGATCCATAGATATTAGGCTTTATTCTGCCTGTTGCACGCAGGCAGACGAGCATAGTTTATGGCCAGCTAGCAGTCTCACCAACTAACGTTAAAGAAGTCGGTAGTACCTCAGCCCCGCGGCATTTAGGACCTAATAAGGAAATGCGCAGCATGAGTGGAGGGCAGTACATACACTCAAGCGGCCCAGAAACAAGTGTGGAGAGGGATTACCGTTGTTCGTAAAACCATCTGTTGACCAAACAGGGCTCCGTCGTCAAATCATAAACCCCGGCGAGTGCGAACCTGGCGGCTTTATTTGGACGCAGCGACTACCTGGCAAAGCATTTAATTTTACTCAAATCAACCAAGTTAAACTGTAAACATCGGCTAACAGAGCAGGAGAGTTATGTGCGGAAATGAAGCGTGGACAGCCCATCGCCATCAGATTAACATGGATGAACAACTAAAATTAAACGGGTTACGGCTAACATACCAGATTGTTTAGACGCTACGAGCTTCCTGACAGCATGAAGTGGTTTAGTTCGGTTAAGTCATGAGAAAACCACCAAGACAGTTATTTCCTAATGATCTTGAGGGAACAATCAAAAGTGTTACCAACACTTCTTACATGATGCATGAAAGGTTGGCTCGGAAAACATAACGTGAATCATGTCTTCAATTGTTTGCTAAAGGTGGGGAGACACTCAAGGATATAATATTCCGCCGGACTCAGAAGAGAACAAAGTGTGGGCATAGAAAAGCCTACAATGTATTTGGTCTACGTCTTGCCACGAGATCACAATTGGGTCACTAGTAGCTAGCTCTCAAGGTGGAAGGAATAAAAATGACTATGCACTTTCTTTCGCCAACTGTTCTGCCTTTTCGAGAACGTCTTCAATTCCACCCACCATGTAGAAAGCAGCCTCAGGAATATGGTCCACTTCGCCTAAGAGATAAAATACAAAAAGTGAAGTATTTACCATTTATGATCATTTTGAAACCTTTGATGGAATCCTTTAGGGAGACCAACTTTCCCTCACGCCCAATGAAAACCTCAGCTACTTGGAAGGGCTGACTCAAAAACCGCTGAATTTTCCGGGCTCGGGAAACCGTTAGTCTGTCTTCTTCTGATAGTTCATCCATGCCGAGAATAGCGATTATATCTTGCAACGAACGATGGTCCTGAAAACACCATGACAATTAAAACACCGTACCTGGAGTATCTTCTGGACGCCCCTAGCAACGGAGTAATGTTCCTGACCAACAATGTTAGGGTCCAGAATTCGACTATTAGAATCTAAGGGATCAACCGCTGGGTAGATGCCCAACTCAGCAATTGCACGGCTTAAGACGGTGGTAGCATCTAAATGGGCGAAAGTCGTAGCAGGGGCTGGATCAGTTAAGTCATCAGCCGGCACGTAAATGGCTTGCACAGAAGTGATGGAGCCCTTCTTTGTGGAAGTGATACGCTCTTGCATAGTACCCATGTCAGTAGCCAGCGTTGGCTGATATCCGACGGCACTGGGGATACGGCCCAGAAGTGCAGACACTTCAGAACCAGCTTGAGTGAAGCGGAAGATATTATCAATGAAAAGTAGGACGTCCTGGCCTTCCTGATCTCGGAAATACTCCGCTACTGATAAACCGGTGAGAGCAACACGAGCGCGAGCGCCTGGAGGCTCATTCATTTGACCGTAAACAAGAGACACCTAAAAATAAGGTAAACATAGACCACACCGACCTTCGAATTATTGCCTTTGAGGTCAATGACACCAGTGGTGATCATTTCGTGGTACAGATCATTTCCTTCACGAGTACGCTCGCCAACTCCAGCAAACACAGAGTAGCCGCCGTGAGCACGAGCAATGTTGTTGATCAGTTCCATAATCAGTACCGTTTTGCCAACACCGGCACCACCGAACAAACCTTTGGAACTCATGAGGTGCAAACATCAACCGTACCGATTTTCCCTCCCTTGACGTACGGAGCAAGTAAATCAACGACTTTAATCCCCGTTTCCAGGATCTCCTGCTCAGTACTCATCTCAATAAAGGCAGGAGCATCTTGGTGGATACCAGACATCATCTTGGTACTGATTGGCCCACGTTCATCAATGGGCTCGCCAATCACATTCATAATTCGTCCCAGAGTCTCAGGACCAACGGGAATCTTTATTGGACCCCCAGTATCTACACACTCTTGGCCACGGACTAAACCTTCAGTACCATCCATAGCAATGGTTCTCACGGTATTTTCCCCAAGATGTTGGGCGATTTCCAATATCAAACGGGGGGACCTTCCTTTCACTTCGAGAGCATTCAAGATAGGTGGCAACTTATCGTCAAACTGAACATCGACGACCGCGCCGATAACGGCAATAACGCGGCCAGTCGCAACACCAACCGATGTTGCAGCAGGCTGGGGTTGACTTGCAAAACCGCGTCCTAACAACAGAACGTAGAAAGAAATCACACATTACCATTAAGATAACCTGATAAAAAGTGCACCTTGGTAGTACACGGCATCTTCGCAAAACCACATTTCAAAAGCTTCGACACAGTGAAGAGGGACCGACCGACATTCATCGTCCTAGGTTTTTCGAAAACGCCGCCCGCAATGGACGCTACCGATGACCAATGGAAAGTGGTCCACCAAACAAATGAAAAAAAATAGGCGAATAAACATAAATACTGTCTTCGAATTCAACGCGTACGCGTTGAATCTATCATTGCAGTTTCTAAGAAAACTAGACAAGTGCCTGTCTTCATTACGAAAGCAACAAAGTATGATTTGATTTCAATTTCAAACCCAAGATCTGCTGAAAGCCTGCGCTTGTTGGCATCCTGATGTTTGAATGGCGTTATCCGGAAATAGACCGGACTGAGTTTCTGCCGATGCAATTGTGTTCAGCAGTGGTAGGGATAAAAGAAAATAAATGATAAATCCTGGTTGTCCATGTAGTGTCTACAGTTTATCATTATATTTTGCAACCCTGTTGTACATTTTTGTACATGTCTTTTTATTGACTTCACTCGTGCACTTGTTTGAAATCTTCATCACAACTTTTGAATTTGGCCGTCCTGATCAATAAAAACGGGAGTTACCGCGCGCCCCCTCTGTCTTCCTCGTTTTGCATGGATATTTAGGCTGGTTTACTAATCGCACGGCAGAACTTTTCCAAGTTCCGCGTGTTTTTTGACATGTTGACTCCGAACGTTCGTCATTCCACGTCGTGTGTAGAATTTCTACCAGTCGTCGTCCGATCCTACCTCTTGGCGTTGTCTTTCTCTCTGGCGGTGGCCTATCAAATTCCGCGGATTTTGACTTGTCAGTGAGTCACTCCCAATCCTTGGAACCGTCTTCCTCCTTCTTTTTGTGTACCGTTTGTACACGCCCGTTACTTTTACAGCTTCTTTCCGTGTTGCCATATTTTGGTTATTTCTCATCATTTGATTGATTGGGCCATTACATCCTGAACAACAGACCTAAAATCCTGCTTCAATTAGTACGAAGTAGGGAAAAGTCCGCCCCAACATTTGTCATGCATTTTTCTGGATACATCTACACCCAAGGCCTCAATAACCTTTGCGGATAATCTGTTCCAAGGGTTGACTACCTGGTTGGTAAAAGTTAAGTTGAATAGCTATTCGTAATCCTGTTTTCTTAATTGTGAGCCTGTGACCTCTCAAACCTCTATTCTGACGCATCACGAAAAAACTGTCACGGGTGCCTATATGGTGGGTCATTTTGTATACTCTGATATGGCCCCCTTATTTTCTGGCGTTCAAGCGGGAATTTCTCCAAAGGCTTTAGTCGGTCTTGGTAGTTCAGGCCTTTCATACCCAGTGTCATGCGTGCGGCCGCCGTTTTTGATTTTCCGAGGGTGGCAATGTCCTTGCTGTGATACGGTGACTAAGCTTGGACACAGCATTCTAACTGGGGGCGAACTATGGCCGAGTACATTGGGTTATGCACCAGTGGACATGGATCAGCGAACATAGATTCCGGTTGGTATGGCACCCACCGTGCCTTTGTTGGAGCCGCGGCACGCTGAGCAGATGAAGCAAACGTACTAGTGACGGATACGTGAGTGTCTTGCCTCTTTTTGTCTGCCAGTTCGGCTGTCTGCTAATGGGTATTCCTTATATACCTGTGAGTCGACTAAAAAGCATCAGTGAGCATATAGTTTTTAAGGACATACAGCGGCAAATCCCACTTCGATGTCCATCCGCAGATTTTCAGAAAATCCTCCTGGAGGACGTTCGAGTCCACCTCACTTCCAGCCAACTCTAAGTCATCTGCATACAGATGATATGGACTGACGAGGTTATTGGTCAAATCATTTATGTGTACCAGGGAGAGTACGGCGGCGAGGAGTGGACCTGGAGATACTTCACTTAACGAAGAACCTTAGTCCAACAATGTTTCTCTCACTTGTACACTGCACGACCTCCCAGCCAGAAACACCTGGACCCACCAACAGATCTTAAAGGATATTCCGGCTTATAGTTTCCAACCCAACAGCCTGCGATTGATAGAACCGAATGCTTTCTGGAAATCAAGATGGCACGCCTCAGTGAACTCCCCTCAATCCGGCTTCTCCGTGACAGTGTCTGGAAATATCAGCACGCAAGTAAGACAAACCTACTTCTTAGAAAGCCGTGGTGTGGAGCTCTGAAAAATTTCTGCCTACAGACGGACTTGCAGGTCCTCTCTCGTGAAATGTCCCGAAAATGTTCAATGACGATGCTAGCCAGCTTCAGTGGTCGGTAATTTTCAACAACCGATCGATTGCTGTCTTTGAATGCAGATATTATAGTGGCTTCTTTCTAGTAACTCACAAACGCTGTTTTTTATGTGGGATTAAGTGTTCGAGCAAGAGGCGACGCCAGCCCCTTGTTCAGCGGTTTTAGAATGACCAAGTGGAAGTGGTCCGTTTTTGCGGACCTTGCCATATTCAGCAGGGATACCGCTCGCTCAAATTTATGAGACCTAATATTCCGGTCGATCATCGTCGCGCTCAGTGTTAGGGCGAAGCTCAGGCACTTCATAGTATGTACGACAAAGCTTCGAAATTGTACCACAGCCGAGCCTGCTAAGCCCTCGTCAGTCGAACTAGTCTTCCCAATACAAGAAAGTGTGGACCCGATTACCCTTCGTAAAGGGGACCTCGACTGCGCATAACTGTGAAACCTCCTGGGGTCCTATTCGATATCACATACTGGGTTGTGTTCATGTGCCAGACGAGAATTCTTTCCCACCTAGATCACTCCGTTTCTAGCTCCTTTGTATATCGTGAAGATTTTGAACCTCTTTTGCTAAGTATATGCTTACTACTACTAAGAATGAGCTTACATTGGAAAGCTCTGCTGACCCTGGGGCAAACCCATGGCTTCCGATCCCTGTCGCTGACTTGTTCATAGGAGACTTCCCATCTCTGATAACCGTCAGTGTAGTTTGCGTGCAAATTATCGATGTCCCGTTTAGAAACTGGCGGGTCCCACATTGATCTAACAGCTTCCATTATCAGTATTTTCGGTCGGTCCGGTGGAAAAGCAACATTTTGTGTGCCCGTATAATTGACGGGGACCACTCGAGCAAGGAATAAGTCATCATGCGACCACTGTTTCCGAGTGGTGATGCAGATACCGCGTTTGTGGTGCTGCTGCTGTGACGGGTTATGATTATGTCTAGCATCGAGGCTATCTGACTAGGTCGGGGTCCACTGGCCACACTAACATACGTCAATGTGAAACCGTTGACGAGATTAAAAAATTTGTGTCAGGAGCCCCCACCAATGTCAGATCTTAATGGCCAGTTGACTTCGGGAACAGTGAACCTTCACAGAACGAGCAGGCTGAGCGGCAAGCCGACCGGAATAATTTCAACTCTGGTGAGAACAATTTGGTGACATTTATCAATGGAGGAGGCGCGCTTCGTGGAACATCGCTGTTAGAGGAAGACAGGATGCGTTTGCGTCTAAAATTAAGTGGAGGCAAACATGACACTTACTTGTTTCTCTTTTTGTATGCTGGCAAAGCTGCGTATGTGAGGTCCGTGGGAATGAATTCCGATTCACGTTCAGCCCTGAGCCCGTATACACGTGCATCCTGATAAATTTCGTTGATCACGATGAATCGGCATGAGGGAAATCACCGGTGTTCTCCAAAATGCGGATATCATGTGAAACTTATTTATCAACAGGTTACGATGTGCGGCCCGTCCGTTCCCTTTAAAAATAGTACGACGCCGATCATGAAATTGTCGAAGTAAAATGCACAATACCGTTGCAGTGGCCAAAACCATGGTAAGCGTTGTGCCTCTCCGTTTGCTTGACGTAGCTGCGAGCTGGGACATCGCAAATAGCACACTGAATGTCCACATGGATGGCTAAATGTACATCGTTCAGCGTCACACCAGCACTGTGTATTGCCATCATTTCGGACACAAGGGGCTGCAGATATTCATTAACGGGATCAGGGCGCCAACGACCACAGTAGGAACCAGTGACGAATAGTGCGTTTGTAATGGGAGGCAAAATGCGACTCAGTATGGGCCACAACTTAGTACCGGGTTAGTCAAACAACGGCACCCCGTCTATATTCACTTACGTGGTGATGTGGTCACCGCTGTTGAAGCGGTGACGGTGGTAAACGCTCCGCGGACATGTCGGTATCGTTATGTGTATATATCATCCACTGGTTAGCACGGTCTTGTGTACATTGCGAGGAGCTCTGCGGAATGTGCGGGGATTCAGCGGCAAATCAGGAACGAAGGGCTTCAGTGAAGCTAACAGTTATTTCAAGTCAGTTGACGTAACCGATCTTGAGTAGATAGTAAACCACCGGATGGCATCGGGAATATCAGGTATTACGGGCGACTGACTGGCTGCAACAGTAATGAGTATAGAGAGGATGAACCTACCACGGAGAGTGGGACTTCCGACAGGGCTTAATCCAGTACCTGATATGGTGCTCAGAGCACCAGGTGCGACAGTCAAACCACTTGCAGTAGATTCGTCAGATACCTCTGCGGTACAACATGGAGAAGATATGCAATGTTCAACCAGCAGACTGCACCAAGGTTGTCGACCCTACGCTGTCCTATTTAATCCAACACGACGCATATTTTTCGTCCAACACGCGAAACTTATTCCTTTCACGCTTGATACGCCTGCCAATAGTTCATCTGCTGCACCATCCTTTCACTCTATTCATTTTAATTGTGACAACTAGCGGAAACAATTACCGTGGTTTCCGTGTTATACTTGTAAGTGAATAAAAGTTAAGAGCCTATTTTAGCCAGGCAAAAAACGCAAAACAAATAACACGTTCATAAAGCCTTCAACATAACTGCGAGTGACAGCAGACCGCAAAAGACACAATACAACCGCACTCACCGTGCACGAAATAAGTGTAACTGCAAACGGGCGTCCGTCGGAGACATCCATTAAAACAAACGTGTCTGAACTAGCAGTAATCGAGAACCTACGATAACGAAGTGCTCTTTATATGATAATGTGCCTCAGAAGTTTGTTGAAATGCGTTTAACAAGAGAAATGAGCATGACAATCACGGTTACTCATTCCGTTCCCATTCGCTCACTGTCTGGTTGAGTACTGGATAAATATTGACCAACACCCCGGAACCGGCCAGGTGTTTGCTCGGCATCTTCATCGTTCTTAAGGTTGGGAACAGTGAGGCCGAAATGGTTTTACTAATGGAAGTGTTGAGTGTCTTACCTAAGACATTCAAGGGATATTCAAAAGACGGTCGACCGTTTTGGTGTGCTACTAAGGCGCTATTTTCACTTATAACCACAGGCAAACGCTTTTCGGTTATATTACGCAGCAGAAGTGCAAGCCTCCACTCTGCGCGACTTTTTCCAGCATACCCCTCCGAGTTTTGATATAATCGATTGGGTTTATCACTAACTGTTGTATCGGTAGATGAGAGTTGCGAAGACGCGGAAACAGAGCGATTTCAAATCATCGCGAAAGTATTCCGCCACGATGTTGGCCTGACGGCGAAGATGATTAGGGGGTGACAAGAATGAACTGCTCCAACAATATCCTGGAGAGTGAGCGGGTTAAAACGCCTGAGATGGTAGTGAAAAGTTTATGCCCAGCCAACTTTGAGGGCCCTCCCTACTACGCGCAGCTGGCATACCCGCTGACTGACTTGCCTCATGGTCGTTCTCACGGCAGTGTCTAGTTGTCAGGAGTGGCTGTCGACCCCTTCAACTACTTCGAAGACGCTCTAGCTGCTCCAGTAATGCTGCAGCACAACCACACTATAACCATCATCAGCATAGCTGTAAATACACCCGACAAAGCTGTTGATGCTGCACTCCGGCATTTCGTCGATGGAGTCGGGAGACTGCTTTCGTTTCTCTCCAAACACTTTTTGTTCGCGAGAATCGAACCCAGCGCGTTTGAGTGACTAGGTGTATACTCGGCCATTCGTCATTTCTGATGAATCCTCAAAGGTCGCCAGTTCGTCATTTTTGCCGACCCCAAACCACTCATATAGGCCTTTTGTGATCGATTCGCTCGTCAGTTGCCCTGCAATGTTCGCCGTCTTGGTTTCACTTCACAGTTTTAGACGGACGCAATGTACTTCTCTGACAGTGATAACGTTGTGGGTCCTGCCATGCGTTTCAGCAATTATTGGTCACGACGTCATCGACTTATTGGCGATGGCTTGCATTCAGCGCGCGAAAGATGGTCTTTGCGCTCCCCCCCAGCAGTCGTCACTGCAGCTGACGGATTCGCCTTCAACGACCGCAACCAGAACGATATTATACAGATGTTCTCGTCCAGTGAGGCCTTCAGCCTTTTGACTATGCCTGTTCCACGCGCCACACGGTGATGCACACACCGCCACCCGGGCTGCGGCCCAAATTGCTTCTGACAGGTAACTCTGGCCTGAAATCCAAAAGAACCCTCACGCTCGGCTTTCAATTTTGCTTGGTTTTCCAGCAAGTTAATTTCCGTCGTCACCTGTCGCCCTGATCTATCAAAATTTCTCTATCACCGTCCAATTTGCGCACTTACATGTCGATAACGCAACTCGTCTGCCACCTTCACATGAGTGGATCTGCAAGTTGACAAGGATAGACCACCTCACGCGATGGCCACGAACCGCCTCTGTACCCGAGGGCCGCTAGAAGAGTGTAGGGCGCGCATTCACCGAACGTTGGATAGTACTTCAAGGTTGTTCAACTTGGGCGATGGCAGATCGCGACCCCAAATCTAAGGCGGTTGCTTCACAAAGAGTTTAAATGCGCTTGGATAGCACCACTGCGTATCACTCGGCTTCAATCGGAGTGGTGAAGGGATTTATCCGGAAACTGAAAGCATCCCTCCCTGCCGTTTATACAGCCAGTTCGACAGAAGTCCCACTATTGGGTTCGCTTGATGTCTACGCGGCCCACATGATCGGCCATCAAGTTTAAAATACCAGAATTATTTGCAGTTACCCGAAGCACCTTCCTCGGGATTGCTTCTTGGAAGCCGGGAACACTCTTCGGTACGATAATTCCCACGCCAAGCAGATCCCACCGCACGTGTGTCGTCTCCGTGTAACAGATACGCGTGAACGAAGCCGCAGGGTGTTTGTTCTCAAAGACCACCACGACTGCACATTCGTGTCCATTCAAGTGGATGGTTCAGAACGGCCGCCCCAGCGACCTTAGGCTTGAGGGAGCCACCAACGCCCCCTCATACTCCATATTCAAGCCACTTAGCGCTCATAAAGGGATTAGCCCCAGTTTAACGCGACAAGCAAGTGCCGCCCACTTGCCGTCAGTGATCACACCCACTATGCTGGCGCGAATAACCTTCAGGAAACTAGTTTTGTCATACCTCACTTTGCTTCAACATCGAGAAACCCAGAAAACATGTGGCAAACGATTACACCAAACAAAAAACCACAGAGGTTTCGGAAGTACCAAGAATGTTCGTTACAAGTCCTCACTTTTCAAGTTCCACCAGTTTAGTTCGCTATCCATTCATGTGTTCGAAATCACCCTTTTCCGCTCTGCATTCTAATTTACCCGTCCACCTCCGGGATCAATCAAACTTGGAGGACCCGAACAACGTCCACGCACTCCTATTTCTCGCCTCACAATTTCAATATGCAAGCGTCTTCCACATTCATTTTGATACTGCAGGTGAGAAAGATTGAGCAAAGGCTCACTAGGAACTGTTGGCATTATATCCCTCCACCTAAGGCATTCGAAAATTACGGTACTGTTTTGACGCTGGCTGCATGCCAGCCGGTGTGACATGAACCAGACCAGCCCAAGGGTGGCTGGTCACTTCTAGTCCTCGCCTACTGAAGCGGAACCGTGTAGTAACCTGGAAATTACCTCGGTCTGCCGTACGACGTGTAAACTTGTGTCGGAAGTACCCGTTCACGCAGCACCCGAAGCTGTAGTGACAACCGATCACCGCAAGTAATCGCGTTTGTTTGTTCCGATGTTCTTCGGTTTGTGCGCAGCAGTGGTGCCAGACACACTTCCCACTTACTCACACGATCGACAGTTTGACCCTAGACCTCCTCAACTGTTTTCTTGTGTCAATATCGCCTAGCGTTGCCCGAGGAGAACTATATTATCCGCCTACTACACACTGGGTCTCCCAACCTTTTGTATTTCTACTCCGCGCCTAGTTTGTACCACATAAAAGCGCAAGCCCTCAAGTTAATGCACGTATGAACGGAAGTAGGATAAGTGTGCATGTAAAACAACGTGCAAAGTCAGCGACTAAGCCCGCCGGAATAGAACGGGCGTCGTAAGAATGCAACTCTTTTGAGGAGAATTCGGGGTGCTCCGAGGCTGCCAAATAACCTAACCGACTGTTTAACGGGTGGTTAACCACCGGCGTTGCGGAAAATACCGAAAGGTACAAAAACCGTGGCCCACTCAACGGCGTGGTACGTAACAGTAACGACACCAACCAAACTGCGCGCCTAACAACCT
>QNGE01001820.1:131050-141806 GCA_008508345.1 Paragonimus westermani | reverse complement strand
AAGTCAGCTGGCCCGCATGTTCCAAATAGGTTGACGAGATAGTTGAACTTTTGCGATCTGGTAGAGAGAGGGAATTAGCAACCAATGATAAACAAACATGCACCGTATAAGTTGTAGACCATCTTTTCTTAAACTTTTCCGTTCGACATTCCTGGAAATTGGTGCCGACAGTTGATAAATTTGGGTGTTCATGATCATCCCCACGTGCCACTGAAATTTGGAGGCGCCGTGAGTAAGTAAATAAGGCTGCAGCTGATGACTTATAAACATAATGCTGTCGAAAGCTAGCGTGATCTGCTTGGAGTAGATACTGCTCACCGTAATCGGCGTAAGATGCTTTGGCCTTAAGGTAACAAAGAAATCGGTAAATTTGTTCAGTTACATGACTACCGAGGAGATGGAATTTCATGTCTTCAGAAAAGCAAAGTTTAACGAGGAGTGAAATATTGTATCGCATGAAGCCATCCGGGGTAAATCTTTAGACGATCAGCCTACGTGCACCCTATAGTCATAACTTCACGACCTATGGTTGGACACACTGACGTCCATGCTCGATGGTCAGTCTACGTTATCATTATCTGGAATATTCCGTCAGAAATCTTTCGCATTCTTCAGACGGTTGTTTGTTGGACTTCCGAAGTGAACAACATCCGACTGTGAATGGATGGTCCACTTTGGCTTTATATATAGCCAATTGCACAAGAGGTGGTTTATAAGGCTTGGGTCTGTTCGTTTGATTATTGCAACATCCAGATTGAACCTTCAAAATGGATATACAAAGGTGCTCACTCAATCTTCAGAGTTACTGCAAGTAGCCATGCGATGAAACAACTATCGGCCTCTGAAGGAATTCGTCTGAATGGTGATTATGTGGTTTATTACATCAACTTACATGTTTCCTCACAGCATCCCGAACATGGAAGTAACATAACATAATTTCGCACCCAAAGACCACTAGTGCTGCTCGCATTTGAGCCGCCATTTTAACCATCACAAAAGTTCTGACACGTATGTGTTTCCCCATCACCTCCCGGAATGTTTCAAACAAATGACGCAAGAATGCGCATTTCTCACTTCGTCGTCCAAGGCCCATGCCGTCTGTAGCGAGGAACTGACACAGCTTCAGGCTACAGCGGCGAATGAGGAGTCATGGAGGACCTACATGTGGCGGTTGGTCCCATGAGTGGCATCGACGTTTACCACATCAGGGAACCGTCTGAATAACTGCACTTGCTCTCTACATGCGACAAATATGTGCGTGTATCTTTTGTTGTCATCTATGATGACACGCAGCACGCCGTTTTTCTCTATATGCTGCAGGATTTGTGGCAGATTCCCCGTTGCATTAGTGCACTCTAACCCACTCACCTATTTTTGGCGGTTTCAACCAATGACGNATCTGGAATATTCCGTCAGAAATCAGGAAGCCTGCATGCTTTCAGTTCCGCTTCAGCAGAAGTCCTTCTTTTGCTGTGTATGCTGGTCTACAGTTAAACCGTATGTAACATGTTAGGTGGGGTATCACTTACAATATCATCGATGAATAGTGGAGCCGCACACGGCCTCTGTTTGCGTTTCAACGTCGGAGTTGTTACCGTGTTTGACGTCGATGCAACTGAACATGCATAGTTAATGATATTATGATTTATCTGGCGAGGGAGGTAGAAACTGCCTTGTGCAGAAGGGGCATTGCGATATGTCAGCACTATTCATGCATTACACATGGAAGAATAACTGGTCCTTATCTCACCGAAAACCATTCGTATTGACGGGGTCATCAAAATATCCACAGGGCACCCCTATGTGAACATTCTTCTCCCACCTTGGCCGTTTTGCTTTTCACGACGGAGAAAGGGGGAAGTCTGTGTGTGGTAAAGCCACCTTGGCTGTTTCAATGGACTGGTGCTTGAAAGCTATGAGAGCTTTGAAAACGCGGCTTCATGCCGGAGGTTTACATCGTGCAGATTGGCTAACCCGTGATGCAGCATTTTGTAATCCAGTTGAAATGCATCATTGCTGGCGACTGTGACCTCCCGGCGTTCTGACAAGTATGTGTTCCCCCATCCCCTCCCGAAATGTTTCAGACAAGTGACGCAGGGATGAGTATTTCTCACTTCGTACATAGGCGTACATCACGGGTTGTTCATGGCCCATGCCGTCTGTAACGAGGAACTGATACAGCTTCAGGCTACAGCGGCGAATGTGGAGTGATGGAGGACCTACTTGTGGCGGTTCGTCCAATGAGTGGCATCGACGTTTACCACATCAGGGAACCGTCTGAATAACTGCACTTGCTCTCTACGTGCGAAAGATATGTGCGTGTACCTATTGTTGTCGTCTCTGATGACACGCAGTACGCCGTTTTTCTCTATATGATCCAGGATTTGTGGCAAATTTTCTGCTGCATTAGTGCACACTAACCCACTTACTTATCACTGGCGGTTTCAACCGATTACGGATGTTGCAAATATTCATGGTAGTTGTATACTTGCCATAAACGTCCGCAACGTACTGCTTCAACTCAGCAGTTGGCGTTTTGTACTCGAAAAGTTGTCTCGAGTCGTTCACTTCACTGTCTGTAAGCCGACGAATCCTGCGATGTGCATCGTATGGCAAGACAATTAGGTCGTGGTTGTGCTCCAACGTGAAAGAGCTAACAAACAACCCGGTATTTCTCCCAAACGCGTTAAAGCGTGATTGGCAGCATGTATCGCGGGAAATATGCAATGGGAAGTTTGTGAACTGAACTCATCAAACACGTCGTACTCCACGGTTTTCGCTATTGCGTCGCTTGTGTTTTATACAGCGGAACGCCATCTAACCGGTAAACTCAGCGGCTATCACACTTACATGATCATATTTCAAGCTTACACTGCCTGATTTCTTGCTTGAATCAAGCACGTACAGAACACTGTGACCCTTCATGTACCTACCTAGGCAAGTTTTGAACTCGATGAATCTAGCAATTTCGCGATCCTCAAAGGCATCTTCAGAACCATGTAAATAGTTCATAACCTAAACTGGAATATAAGATGACATCGGTCAAATATTAATCATACGTGAAAAAATTCTTCACAGGATACTACATTTATACCGTCACAACACCTACCATCGCTAATGTTGATCTCGGCACCAAACGAAGGACAAACCGATTCACCGTCGACCGAAACAAATCTTTTTAACTTTCCTGACGCTCTTTGCCATGGAAATCGATGCTTTTCGAAGTCCTGGGCGATACCACGGAAATATCGTCCAGTTTTCAATGATTTCTCAATTTATCGCCGTCTAACGGTAGATTTCACTCCCTGCGGGTAATTTCCATCTACGTTGGGGGCGGATCGGCCCAGCGTACGGCTGTAATAGTACCATCGAAGTGTCCCTCAAATAAGGTGAAGAATGAGCTGTGTAGTGTTTTTCGAACGAAACGATAATCTCTTCAACTAAGAAATGGACGCGAATAGAACGAACAAGAAAGATAAATTTAACTGACTCGGAAATTAGTGATGGTGAGATTTTGGAGTTCTAACCTATAAACTGAAGTTACTTCCGGTGAATATGGTCAGTCTTGTTGCTTAAAAGAGCCACCTATTCCACGGTAAAGATAATAGTAGAGAAAGTAAATCCGGAAACCCGTTGTAACGGACAGTAGCTGTTAAAGTAGCTGTCTGTGTGAAGTGTTTGACGACTGTTGTGTTCTGTAGATAGTCGGTGGTTACACTCTCTGTCTGCATCTATTTCCTACTCGTGGAGCTCCCATCTTTTTACATTCAAAATCTTCTTGGTAGAGATTACTTGCCTTGCTTCCAGAGATTGACGTAACTATTTGAATCGCACGCGTGACAAATCATTTCGCCCACGAACGTTAATCTCGCCGTACTACTAAATCTTTATGTCAGTTACTTGTGGAAACTTGTTCTCGCGTAGCTCTTTCCGCCTTACTTCCCACTGCTAGGCCTCTGTTTCTTGTACCGTGGTTTCACTTGCGTTTGATTGCCCCGCCATTAAGGGAACGCTGCATTTGGTCGTATTCACGTAAACCGTCAATCCTGTGAGTTGTATTTGGTGGATCCAGTATCAGTGTTTGTTGTTATTTCTTCCTGTTTGGTTTAAAAGTGCTCTGTACTTCAACACCTTAATAATAGGAAACTCGTTCTTACGACCGTCTTTTATTTAATTCAGATCAGCTGCTTAACTGGCTTGGAAATTACAGACGCCCGCTGCGATACAAGCGCGATTTTTGCTAGGCCAGGCTTCCCGACGAGCGTTGTTAGTAGAGTGGACGTAGCTCGAACAGCCGTTAGATGTCCCTGATTAACAGTAGCCCCCAGTCACTTCCAGCCCCCCAGAGGTTGACGCATACAAGTCACGCATCGTAAGATGAACAAATGGCTCGCGAACTTCCGGTGAAAGGGTTTTTTCGAATCGCAGGTTTTGAACATCAAATGTATTTGTTTGCACGGGACAAATTAAGGTTCGGAAACTGCCGAACTTTATGGAGCACAAAATGCAACGCAGACGCTGCGGAGTCACATCTTAGTACGTTTAAGTAATAAAAACATTTGGACAGCAAATGAATTCTAGGTTATTTGATGTAAATAGCGCCGAAAGTGCAAAAACAAACGTGTGAGGGTAACGGGAGACAAAAATCTCGTGAGTCCGAGCGACCAATGGGCCGGTGACCTAGAGATTTTTCGTTTGCGACCAGATAACCTAACGCAGAACATCCTTCAGAAACTTTCTAGTTATTCGAGGGTTTTTATACATAGACGTTATAAAGTATTTTTGGCACGAGAGGTATTTGCAGAATAAAAGCGATAAGTAGTTTTGCGTGATAAATAGGAAAACGGGAAATGTCATGTGGACTACGACAAACAACGACTTATGCAACTTTCTGGCAGAAGCTTACATGTCACATTGACAATTTACGTCGGTCAGTAGAATAAATGGGGTCAACGTACAATTGTCACGGTATAACACGGTGAATGTGTGATTATCAGTCTCCTAAAATCGGGTTACTGAAGCGCTGACGTGAGCCTGTAATAGAAGACCAACGAACTGACTGTAATGGAGGTTTCATGACCTACGGGGGCTTAAAGTAGGGGAAAAACATATAAGGGGCAGTCTCAGATTGTAATTCGGCAGCGTGATACAAAATATATCCAATTAACTTCCACAAACACTTTACAGGAATTTAATTCAACGTTAATCACACTGAGCTGAATGCGCTTGACCACCACGAAAAGAGTTACTATGATGGCTGGTAGCGCTGAAATTTTCTGATAGATTACTTCGTGCTGATAATTTATAACAGACAAAAACCGAAACGCTTTGTTCGTGAAACTGTAATTATGGCCTTGTTCCAGGAGGCAGTCATACTACCACAAACTGGGATATACGAATGTGGGGTTCTGATCGGGTCATCGTATTCAAATTGTGCTGATTTCGAACTTTTGTCGGCGTTCTTCGTAGCCCAAAGAAAATGAGCCACTTGATGAAGTTCTCCTGAATGTCCAGTTAGAATTTCTTGCAGCTAATCTATTAGTCTTGCGCAAGTTACTATATACAAACGTACAGCGCTCAAATATGTAAAGAAAGGTAAGCTTGGAGTAGCTTATTGTCCTGTGGTTTTACCTACTGGAATTGCAATAGGAATATTATAATCGTCCAACGTTAAAACATCACCTATTATGCGGCACATACACGCGACAAAACCGAGGCTGTCAGTGACGACAAGTCCCGCCCGTGTTAAGCCCGATGGGGAAGGCTTCTCACAAAAATGTGGCGCTTGTTCTCACATCAAAAAGATCACGTGATCACATTGCAGTTTGCGCGGAACGTGCAAATTTGTGATCTCAAAACATGCTGCCCACACAGCTCCTCGAATAGGAACTGGAAGGGAACAAGGTGCTGTACGTAGCATATTTCAGTGATGCACGATGGTGCTTGAAACCGTCTAAGCGTTGCGCACACTACCACAGGTTCCTCCATGCGGTATCACAGCTGGCGCGGTTATGGAATCCCATGTTTGTGCGAAACCACGTGGGAGATTTTCCGCCACTGTCGGCCATTTGCGTAAGGAAGGACTGAATCTAGCCTGCTGGTCTGCCTTCTGACCTGAACAGCAGAAAGCCTTCGTCATGAACTCCGCAGAACACTCTGGGCGTCAGCATGATAAATCGGCGCAAGTGAATCGTGCTATTTCAAACGATGTATGATGTGCCGATGGAACAGCATCGACTAATGTATCCCACAGTGTTCAGCTGGTGGCCTTCTTAGTCACTGATATATGTACGCAGGTTTTGGAAAACAAAAATGTGACCAACAGAAACATATTGTTGTCTATCTGAAAGACGCATTGAATGGTCGAATACGTGACCGGTGCTTGTAGATTAGAGAGGACCACAAATCACATCCACAAAATTTACTTGATTACCAGCAGCAGCACAGTCATGAGAAATGCGACATTACGACATCCAGTCGAAGGATTTGGTGACAGCCATGTCAGAAGCGACTGACGACAACGGATGGTGAGACTGGGTTAGCAGTCGCACAGATCATCACAACGAACTTGCTTCCCAGAAATCCGCACTCTTATGAAAGCCGTCGAACTCAGATCAATGTGTGATCGTAGGTCGGGTAATGAAAGTAAATCTTAAATAACCAGTTAAACACGTCACCTATGTGATTCACTATCAAATGGATACTGCGCTCTATGGGTACAAGAGGACTGCTTAAAGTTGATGGAATGTTGCAAAACAAAGGCATAATGTTTCCCTACAAGTCACTTTAATGGATCAGATAGAAGAACTGTTTCTTTTTCTTGATGCACGCGTGGACAACAGACAGACTGCACAATGACTTAGGAACTTGTGAAAGAATTTGCACGATTGTGCATGCTCGACAGTGGGCAAAATTAAAAGGGAATCCCCCGCGAGGGAGTTAAGTACAACGTCTAGGCATCGGAACTATATGGAAAGAGTTTTTCAATCAAGGTGGTGGCCACGCAACGCCAGAAATCCCGAACTTTTACCTGAATATTCGCGCATGCCGAGGACATTTTTGCGTTTCACTGCCAATACTTTCGAGTTTATTGCGAATAGGTGCAATACCACCTTCTCCATTTCATCTCAAACAGATAACTTTTAATTACCAAGAACCTCGGTGTCGATAAAAAAAAGCTTGCCATGCCTTCCACTTCAGTTTCTAGGTTGACCGAGATCAGATGCTTTGCAACTAAAGGCCGTTTTCCAAGACTTTATCACTTAGCGGTCAAAAGGAACAAGTGTCATCCAGTTAGTGTTGTTTCCAGTGTTTACTGGTATATTGGCTTCATACTGCTTAATGTCAGTAGCTAAAAATTGCGTACTAATGAGTTTCCCGGTATTTTCATTTGCGGCCAATCTTCGAATCATCGTATGAGACACTCCGCGCGATCAAATGACAGAAAATGGTCTGAAGCACTGGGCAAGGGAAATTTGCCACTACGTTTGACCTTGATTGTCTGCACGCGTTCCCAGAACTAGATACCTAGAAAGTATAATGCGGAGCACGCTAGACACGCCGCACTCATTTGCACTCGCTAACTATCTAGGTGTATCAGGCTTAAGATCCTATTTGCTCTGATATGACATGTTTACCGGACAGTTAGCATGTTGGAACCTTTTCATTGGAACCTTCATTCAGGAAATTAGAGGCGAAGATCGAGCAGCGCATCTTCCTACGGAATGCGGAAATCTCTGAGGCTAAAACGTCTCAAATTCTGTGGAAGCTGGGCACAACATAATCTGCCGGACCTGGTAGACAAAGATCGAAACTACTTTTTAAACTCGCTGCGGTTCTGTGCAACCCGCCTACTCCAGTAGTATGAGTCATCTGTGTATCAGGTGTGTAAAAAGGAAGACAGGACGATAGATACCAACCAATGACTTGCTATTCTGATCAGCATCCCGGCCGACCTATCGGAAAGGCTGGTAATGGGATATCTAGGCTGACCTAACCCGTTCCAGGCTCTTTAGTTCAGTCAGACATAGTTTCAGGCGTGAACAGTGTTTTCTCCTAAAAATTCTCAGGGCAAGGAGGGCGGAAAAATGAAGTCTAACAGGACCACAGCTTAACCGTAACCTACATTGGCTTTCACGTGATCTTAGACAACGCACCTTGTCAGGATCTATGGATGAGCCTATACTTCCTTGGATTGGGTGGGGTGGCATAACAATGGATGTCTGCGTTTCGGAAGGGAGGGGAATAGTGTATTCTTGTATGAATAAACATTTCCTTCAGCACGTTGTGATGAGCTGGGCGATGAGTAGTTTGGTCTGAAGCTCTCTTCTTTTTTCGATTTATTCCACTGAACCTTTTGTTCTTCTAGAATTGCCCGTACCGTTATTTGAGGATGACCTTAATGTGTGACGAGATGTGAAAATTTGAGGAGGATCGGAAATCCGTGAACCCGTTTTAGATGGTGTCAACAGAGTGGCGACTGTCAATAGACCAGGAAGAGCGCACTATATCACGCACCAGTTTTAATGCTATTGCCAACATCACACAAGTACTGGGAGAAACGGAGCTTCCTGCTTTGGGTCAGCAGGTGGACCTTAGTTTCATTATCTCCGGTGACTTCGAGAAAAACAGCTAATTGTACCGGGCTGCCATCGGGTGGTTTCCAGTGCTGTGGACGGCTTACCACGTCTTCTTGATATTGGTGGAGTTGTCTTGTGAGCTGCTTACTGTGCTTGTGAGACCCCACCTCAAATATTGCGTTCAGGTGAATCCACAGTTTTAGTTGTGTAGCAGAGCAACACCGGAGTGGATAATACACTTGGGCGCTCGCCTGGTGAACTGCTGAACGGTCTATCATACTTAGAAAGTTTAGGCTGGCATACGTTATTTTGGTGACGACTACGAAGTTACCTGGTCATCAGCTACTGTATGTTAACAAACAGCATTGGTCTTTACCGGTCCAGGTACAGACCACTATTTACTCTGACAAAATTGCAGGCTGATGGGCACAGTCCAATGTCAAGTAAAACTTGGTGAGCTGGGAGTGTATATCTCGCATCGCCATGGACCTTAGTGTTGCTGTTCCGGAACATGCAGAATTGATAAAACCGCTCCGAGAATCCGAGAGCAAGAGTGATCACTTTGGGTTTTAAAGCGACATTTTCCCTTTAACTCACTAGTTGTTCGCAAATGACTAACGTTCTGAGCGAGTTACGCGTATTCCGGTGATCCAATAAAGACCCATCTGAATATCCAGCGGTAGGAAAGATAATTTAGCCCCAGAACGATCACTGAGAAGACGCTGTTCAGAAGTGGATTTAATACGGTATCAAATGAACAGGTATGCAGGCAAACCATGTCACTTGCTCCGAGTCTGAAAAACTTTAAACGCCTAGGGAAGAATGTGTCCGTACAAAGAGATTGAAAACTAGACACCACTCGGTAGCGGAAGTTCAACTCGCTCGATCAAATGGTCATTGGTTGAGTCGGAGCAAAGCGACTGTTTGGGTATCAAGGAGTGATAAGAATCATAGGTTTCTTGAGAAAACATATGGGAGGAAGAGTCTAATTTTTTCATTCAGACTGATAAGGAGCTCAGTAGCTGAAGTGAGGTTGGAGGTGATCAACACAGTTTACCTGAGGATGGCAATAAAACACTAACCAAACAAGTATGGCAATCCCGAGAATAATGCAACAAGCCTTAACAAAATCAACACCTAACATCCCGCATCTCTTTACAATCGTTACATACTTGTTGCTTGCCACCTGTCTTTGCTTGCTCTGACCATTTGGCCTCGGTATTAACTTTTAACTGAACAACACCCGCAGGTTCTCCTCTTCAAATAATTTTTCACTTATCTAGTGCAGCTGGGAAGCAGTCGGAATCACGTGGGCACTAACCGGTGGCTCGCAGTTTGGTTCCTGCGTGAACACCTGGTGACTTATCTCTCCATGACCATGTCAAATCCTGTTTTTGTTCCGGCGAACTGCCTCCCCAGAACCAACCACAGCGGTACTTGTAAACTCCTGTTTTCCCTTGAAATCGAAGTACTCCGTGCGACAAGAGAAAACCGGCCGTTTTGGGAGTACTTGAAAGATTCTTGCTCTGTCGCACTTTGGGGGTAATTTACAACTGTTGCTGGTTCCTCTAAAGCAAATAACTCCCAAACCGTTCGGGTAATTGTCAAGCCCCCAGTAAATTCTGGAAGAGCATGGAGTTCGTGATTTCCAATGACTGATTCAACAACTGTAGTATGAACCACACTCATTGAGCAGACTACCTAACTACTTATTAGGACATCGCATATCACCTGTTGGCATTGAGCACTGCACAAAGGCGGGAGATATATAACTTTCATTTCCAAAAGTTTATCACCCGAGCCATAAGAACGACAGTCCCAGCAACTTTTGTGATGAACTCAGCTTGCTGTGGATTCAATCACCAGTTGACTTACGGTGGTCCAGTCTATCGAATGACGACATGCCACGTATGGGATTACACACTAGGCCATAACAATGAAAAATGAGCGCAACGATATATGCACAAAAGAAATGGAAATGGAACAACTGCCACAACGAACAAGGTCATTCTGGCCGGTAGGCTAATCACATACTAGAGAAGCAGAAGCTGCTAAGATGCATGCAAAAGTGATTTTAGATGACTGATGAGTAGTAGGGGATTTGGTTTATTTTCAAGTTGACCATCACTCACATTTGATCGCAGCGTTCGCATTCAGATAGACTATCCAGCCAGCCT